>JAMKQA010013603.1:0-39057 GCA_024699735.1 Posidonia australis
CACTGGCCACAGAAAACACACCACAGGAGAGAAACCAAGGCACAGAACACAGAGAAGCAACCACAACCAACACACAACTGGATTTACCATTAATAAACATACACAAATAATCACAAGAAATTCCATGGTTTAAAATTAATAGAGAAAAATCCAGACACAGATGTTACAAAGAGTACCCTGACATCTTTTCGGAGGAGTGACCCAGTATGCCGCTGCACACAGAAGTTGAATTTTTGATTGATTTAGTGCTAAGACCAGACTTTATCTCAAAGGTCTCATACAGAATGACACTTGTTGAGCTAAGAGAGTTTCTAAGTTAGCTACAAGAGTTGTTGGACAAGGGATTTATCCGTCCAAGTATATTACCCTAGGGAACATCGGTACTATTTGTAAAAAAGAAGGATGGTTCACTCCAAGTATGCATAGACTATCAGATATTGAATCAGATCACTGTGAAAAATAAGTATCCACTGTTCAGAATAAATGACTTGTTTGATCAGTTGCAATGAGCCTCAGTTTTCTCAAAGATAGACTTAAGATCAGGATATTGATATAAACGTGTTACTTAACCGCAAGTATATAACGTTCAAAGTAGTACATCAGCAAATACGAGTCGATCCCATAAAGAAAAGTATTTTAAAAAGACATTTTTTCTCTGTGAGATCGATCTATATTTGCCGACGTACTACTTTAAACGTCGTGCACTTGCGATTAAGTAAAACGTTTACATCAAATTTTTGGCTTGTTGCTGGAGAATAATGTTTTATAAAATTAATTTATTGTCGGTTATTTCTTTCTTTTCGTTCGTAAAAAAAAAAAGACATTTACTTCGTTTTCTTTGTTTTTAGAAACATTTTTGAAGATCCAGAAAGAATGAGGTGAAAAAAATCTAAATCAGAGGAAGCAGTAGCGCCTCTCCGGCGCCAATTGGCTCTTTCGACGCTTCCTGGGCGCTCAGGTCAGAAATTTCTCATGATCTTTTGAATTCTGTTATTTTTGGATTTTTCTAGAATCCTGTTTTAAGGCTGATATGCTGATACGATTTCTGGATTTTTTTCGATCACTAATTTAAAATCAACCCTCAACTTGAATCAAATAAAAATCTTTTATAATAAGATAGAAACCTGTTTTTAAAGACATACATTATATAGTGTGCATTTTTAATTCTTGTTAATTTATTTTGGAGATTGCTGGAGGAAAATGTACGTGTTTTCCTCCTTGATTTCTAACATTTTAAAGCATATAATTAGTACAAAGAATAATTTGTCTAAATATAATTGTTTGTTGTAAATTCTTTCAAAGTACCTAAGGACAAAAAACTATAGCACAATATAAGGTAGGGATTTCATCACCCTTCCTTAGCCCACAAACAATAAAAGAAAGCATCAAACATTGACCTAAACCTCAATTAAAATCAAGTAAATATTGACACCTAGGATTCAAGCTTAATAGGATAAAAGAGCTTAAGAGTGACTCAAAATTTAAAATTCTTTTCCAACTTGATGCTTAGAAAAGTGGTTCAAAAGACAAAGTCTTAAAAGATAAAATGGTTATTTAATTATGTCCGTTGCTCAAGTATGGGAAGCTTTTCACTTTCCTCCACTGATTTGGCCAATTAGGTCAAAGAATTTTGATTTGAGAATCTCAAGAGTAACCTTAGCAATTAGGAGTTGTCTAGACTTTAGATCAACCATAAAATTAGGATTTGTGTGGCTTGTGTGCCTAAATTAGGCATCTTCCTCCTCTATCTGTTATCTCTTCATGTGGTTGTTCTCTGATCTTCTCGTCTTTTCTTCTCTTCTATTTTCATTGCATTTTTTTATTCAAAAAAAAAATTTAGAGTCTTACTTGTGCATGCGTGTGTAGATTCGTGATTCAACGCATCGTTTAACTCATGTTGAACCCCAAGAAGTTAAAATGACTAATGAAATATACAATCCCCCTCTAACCTTAAAAGTTAGGTGTTATCTAGTATGAACTGCACAACCATCTTGTATTAGACTTCCACAGACCAATAGCAACAATTTTGAATTAAAATCCAATTATATTAGCTAGTTGTCTAAGTTCACAGGTCTATAATCTAAAGATACTTACTGGTTCATCAATAAATTTGAGAAAGTGTGTAGTATGATGAAGTTGCAGCAATTATCCGATGATGTAGTTCGATTAAGATTCATTTCTTTCGTATTAAAAGATAATGCTAGAAAATGACTTTACAATCTACCAACTAATTCAATCACCACATGGACTCAATCCTACACTATGTTCCTTAAAAAGTATTATCCAATCCGTAAAACCATCTGTTAGAGTATATAAGGATTACTCATTTAGTGTTAAATGGGTTATTAGATACCCATTTACTCAGTAGTGTTTAACATCCCTATATATGTAACCCTAAATACTTAATAACAACAATTATCCTTTTTCTCTATCTCTTCTCGCATGATACCAGAGTGTGGGTGCCCTAGCCACCCTTGAACTGTGCCCCCTGTCGGAACCACCACCGTCTATCACCGCCAGCTCCGGCCAAATCACCTGTCGGACCGTCCAACAACCACCGATGGCCTCAGAATAGCCGACCAACCACTGTTTTCCCTTCCAGGCGGCAGTCCAACCACTTCCGACTACCGTTCCTCCTCTGGTAACCTCGTTAGAGCCGTTCGGCCCCTGTCCGGTCCCAACCGACCCTTCCTTGGCCAGTCTAGGCCACCGACGAGCTCTCCAAGCCAAGGTAGGCCCTCCTTCAACATAGTCCAGGCCTATCGCAACCACGTAAGACCTCCCCGGCGAATGTCTACCCGTCGCTAAGGCCTCTTCATCCCTCCTTGTCAACCATAGCGGCAGTCCAGTCCCTCCTATCAGGCAGTCTAGCCTAGTAAGACTATATTTTAGGCCCCGTCTTCGTCTCTTATCTCCGGTGTGTGTGGATACGTCATATCCACACTTGATGAACAATCCAGTTCACGTATTTGATTATTTTTAGATCATATATTGTTATTATTTATCAATTTTCAGATCAGTATAGTTTCCTATAATTCACTAGTAAAACATATGAGTGGTACTTCTGAAAAACTGTCTGGCTCAAACTACCTCCTATGGTCACAGAACTTCAAGACCTTTATTTTGGCCCACAGGAAACTGAAGCATCTCACCCATCCACCACCTGATGCAAAATATAACACATATAAAGACTGATTAACCGATAATGCGGCGATTATTACATAGATGGCGAACAGTATGGAGCCTCCAATTGCACGGGAGGTTATGTTAGTGAGGCCTACAAAGCAAATATGGGATACCCTCCGACTAATATATGGCTACGAGAAGAATATATCTCGAGTCTGTGAGATATATGAGCAGTTGTTTACTTTACGATAGGGAGATCGATCAGTTCAGGAGCATTTCACCGCTCTCTGTGTCTTTCTAGATGAGCTAGATATGTACCAACCATTAACTGTTGATATCACGCATCTGCGACAATATCAAGAGGAGTTGGCAGTTGCAGTCTACCTTTCTAGCCTGAACCAGACATCTCAGATCAAGGGTCAAGTGTTGGGAGCTGACAGTGTTCCAGATCTCCAGACTACGTTTGCCAAGGTCCTTCGAGTTTCTACGGTTGTGCCACCTACTATGTTAGAGCCATTAGCCATGACAACCACTAGGGGACGAGGTTGTGGTGGTTCCTAAAGTGAAAGTCATAGTAGAGGAAAGACAGGTGGATGTCTTCATTGTGCATATTGTAGACGACTAGGTCATAGGATAGACAAGTGCTGGGATATTATTGACCAACCTCAGACAACGAATGTCACTACAGAGTCTCACACTACTGCTACTATTGAGAAGTAGGCGTTTACAATTTCCTAGGCAGACTATGACAGGCTTCAGTAGCTAAAGGTCACAGATTCTGCAGTCACGGCTACTCAAGCTACCTCCTCATGTACTAGTGCCTTCCAAGCATCCAAGGAATCCTCCTGGATTATTGATTCCAGTACCTCCTCTCACATGTCAGGTACACACAGTTTGTTTATCCATTTATCTCAGTTGTTTGATGTTCGAAATGTGACAATTGTCGATGGCGAAACTTGTCCCGTCTCTGGTGAAGGGGTGGTTCAAGCCTCTTCACAACCATGGTTCTAAATATCGATTTCGTGTCAGACTTCGATAAGTTGAAAAACAGACATGTGTCGAGAAAATATCGGTATGTCGGAATTGTGTCGGTGGAAACATGATAAAAAAAATTTACATTTGTTTAGAAAACTTCCATTTCAATATCGTGTCGGAGTCGTATCGGTAAATTGAAAATAAGACACATGTCGGTGAAATTTCGGTGACACGCGTAGACATTTGGTACCATGTTCACAACTATCTCTTGACAAAGTCGTGTTTGTTTCTGATTTTCCTGTAATTTTGTTGTCTATTAGTGTTATTATGAAACAAATACATTGTTACGTCACTTTCTTTCCCTTTCATTTTACATTTTAGGATTTGCAAATAGGAAGGAGGATTGGTTTGTACCGTAAGCGAGGAAATAGAGTGTACCTGCTGGTTTGTGATGATATATCGCAAGGACTTGCCTCTATGGTGTCTGCCTCCGAGTCTTTCTCTTTGTGGTACTACCGGTTGGGTCACCCGTTGCATCAAAAGCTTCAACAAGCTTTGCCTTGGTGTTCAGTGTTGCCGTTCAAGTGTAAGTCTTTTCAGCTGGGAAAGCACCATCGTGCTTCCTTTAAGAGATTACATCTTGTGTCTAGTACGTCTATTTTTCAGTTGGTTCATTGTGATGTTTGAGATCCATCCAAAGTTCAGTCAGTTTCAGGGTATAGATATTATATAATTTTTATTGATGTTTTTTCTAGAGCCTCCTGGATATATTTACTCAAGGATCGTAGTCAGGCCTATAATGTACTCAAATTTTTTTTGATGGAAATAAAAAATCAGTTTGATGTCACTCCAAAAATTTTGCGTACTGACAATACACTTGAGTTTGTTCAGAATAAAATTGCTTCTTATTGTGCTTCATTAGGCATTATACATCGGACTTCGTGGCCCCACACATCACAGCAAAATGGGATTGTAGAACGCAAACATAGCCATATTTTAGATGTCACCTGCACTCTCATGATTCATATGCATGTGCCAAAGCAGTTGTGGGTTAATACAGTACTTACACACCTATCTCATCAAAAGAATGCCGTCTATACCTCTTAAAGGAGAAGTACCACTTTGTCATTTTAGACCTCAGTCTAGTCTGTTCAGTTTGACTCCTATAGTGTTTGGGTGTGTGACATTTGTCCAAGATCTCTCTCTTAGTCTAGACATGTTGTCCCCAAGGTCCATTAAGTGTGTGTTTGTTAGATATTCCAGGACTCAGAGGGGATATTGTTGTTTCCATCCCCCACTAAGCGATACTTTGTGTCTCCTGATGTCACCTTTTTCGAGTCAGTATCATACTATAAGGAGTCACCCTCGTCTAGTGTGTCTGTCCCACTTCCATTATGTGTTGAGCTGCAAAATGAAAATCTTCAGTGGAGACCTATCTTACCACCAAAGGTCACCCTTTGCAGGTATACCAACGACGCCAACGCACCTCAATTGCTCCACCACTGAATCATCCTCCTCTACAAATGCAAATCCACCCACCAGTTTCTCAGACCTTCTCATTGTTCTACGGAAAGGTACCCGTTCTTGCACTGCCTATCCTATCTCCAACTTCTTTTCTTATGATTCACTTCACCCTCTTTTTCGTAGCTTTATATTGTCCATTGTTTCTCAGTCTCTACCTAGAAGGAACTTTCTATTCTACATTGGAATAATACTCTAGATGAGGAGATGGCAACTCTTACTAGTCGTGGCACGTGAGAATTGGTGACCCGTACTACTAGGACTACAGTAGTCACCTGTAAATGGGTCTACTCCATTAAATATAAAGCCAAGCTGGTGACTAAAGGTTTCACTCAGACATATGGGATAAACTATGAGGAGACGTTCTCACCTGTGACTTGTCTTAATTCCATCAGAGTGCTTCTGTCTTTGGCACTAAATTACACTTAGGAGATGTACCAACTAGATATCAAAAATACCTTTCTATATGAGAACTTGCAAGAGTCTGTTCTAATGGAATAACCTCCAGGGTATATTGCTCAAGAGGAGGATCGTGTGCGTAGATTCAAGAAGGTGATCTATGGCTTTAAATAAAGTCCAAGAGCGTGATTTAAAAAGTTCAATCGGGTGGTTCTTGCTAGAGGATTTCAGAGGTGTGCAGTAGATCATTCAGTATTCTACAGGACAGTTGGGAGATGTGTCGTTCTGACTGTATATGTAGACGACATACTCGTGACAGGCAATGATACTCAGGGGATTGCAAAAGTAACACATCATTTACAGGCTCACTTTGTAACAAAAGACATATAAAAGCCTCGCTAATTCCTTGGTATAGAGTTTGCGTATGTACATGGTAAAATGACACTGTCACAAAAGAAATATATTTTAGATCTTCTACAAGAGACAGGTCTTCTAAGGTGCAAATCAGAAAACACGCCTATTAAACAAACACCATCATTCTGGATTAGTAACTCAGAGTTTGAGGATTCTGATCAGTACAGGAGGCTAATTAGGAAGCTCATTTGCCTGACTGTGACTAGACCTGATACTTCATATACAGTTAGTCTTTTGAGCCAGTTTATGCATAAACCCAAGAAAGTGCACTGACTAGGAGCTCTGCGGGTTTTCTCATACGTGAAAGATGCTCCAAGGAAAGGCTTGGTATACAGGAAAAATGAACATTCTAATATTGTAGCCTACTCAAATTCAGGATATGCAGGAGACAGAAGGGATAGGAAATCCACATCTGACTTTTGTACCTATGTAGGAGGCAACCTGGTTACTTAGCATAGCAAGAAGTAAAATGTGATGTTTAGGTCCAGTACAAAGGCTAAGTACAGATCGATGACGCAAACAACATGTGAGATGATGTGAGTGAAGTCACTGTTGAAGTAGCTTGGGTTTGATGTCGAGGTTCCTATGTCTATGCGCTGTGATATTTATTACTAACAATCCCACCTTTCATGAGCGTACAAAGCATGCGGAGGTTGATTGCAATTTTGTGAGGGATATGGTTATGAAGGGAGTTATCTCTACTCCTTATACTCAGTCCTTTGAGCAGTTAGTAGACATATTCACAAAAGGTCTCGGTGTGGGGATGTTTGACTCTTTATGTAACAAACCGAACATGGTTGATATGCATATTCTAACTTGAGGAGGACTGTTAGAGTATACGGGGATTACTCATTTAGTGTTAAATGGGTTATTAAATACCTATTTACCCAGTTGTGTCTAATATCCTTATATATGTAACCCTAAATACTCAATAACAATAATTATCCTTCTTCTCTATCTCTTCTCACACCATCAAAATCAGAAATGAAATCAATTCATCTAACCAAAAAGTTAGTAAGTCTTTTTGAAAATATTTAGATAAGTTTAAGGATCTCTTAGCTCAATGTACAAATCATGATCTAGAAAAATGAAGACTATGTTAAATCATATATGAGAATTTAGACATCTCAACTAAGATCATGCTTGAGTCTATGTGTCAAGGAGGATTCATGAAGAAAAATGAGAATGAAACATGTGATTTTCTAGAAGAACTAACAGAAAAAACAATGCAGTGAAAAAGCACGAATGATTAATTGATTGATAAACCCACAACCTCGAAAGGTGGCACCCATTCTATAGTCTTCCATAACCACCGATGCCAAAGTCAACACACTAGCTCGTAGGCTAGAAATGTTGGAAATGAAAGAGAGAGTCCAAGTAAATCAATTGTCTAGCCAGGTTCCCAAGTACAATGGATGTCATATGATGAGTCATGTGATGGAAGAATGCCCTTCATTCATGAGACAACATGATTTTGATCAAAAACAAGTTAAGGTCACCTTTGCTAGATCCAAAAATGACCTATATGTCTCTACATACAATCCAAGATGGAGAAATTATCCAAACTTATCTTGGAATCAGCAACTCCAACAATGAGGTAATCATTTTAGGCCAAATCAACCAGTCCAACAAAGCCTTCATGTAGAACCACAACATAATCCTCCCCCTTTAAGATTCCATGACTTTAAAGAAGACTGAGCACCTTGAAAAAGACGTGGAGGTCCTTCTTAAGGTTAATTCCTAAACCACTATTGATATAACTGCTAATACACAAGCCATAGCACGAATTGAGATGCAGTTGAATCAGTTAGCCACGTTGGTAAGGAAAAGAGAAAAGTGAACCCTACCCAATCAACCTATACCAAATCTTAGGAGTCAAAATTCTAATCCACAACATGTTCATATAATCCAAGATGATCAGGTTAACTAAGTCAACGCTGTCATACCATTGAAATCTGGGAAATAAGTGGATAATCACATCATCATGTCTAATCATGCTATGCAAACTTAGAAGAACTCATCTTCTGACTCAAATTTACCCATCCACTCAGGCCAGTATGAGAAGCCTGAAAAAAATCTGAAGAACCCAGTAACTGCTATGGGCCTTCCTCTGAATCACCTATTGAGCTAATCCAAAAACCCATTGCTCCATTTCCTAATAGGCTCGAAAATAAAAAAGAAGCTACCCAAATGGAGAAAATTATAAAAGTTTTTAGACAGATTAAGGTAAACATCCCCCATCTAGATGAAATCCAATAAGTCCCTACATATGTCAAATATCTTAAGGACTTGTGTACTAGAAAATGACCAACTAAGGTACCTAAGAAAGCTTTCCTAATAGTCAATGTTAGCTCCATTCTAACAAACCAATTGTCTATTAAATACAAAGATTCAGGAAATCCTACAATATCATGTGTCATAGGCAATACTAAGTTTGATAAAGCCTTTCTAAATCTAAGGTCTAGTATTAATGTGTTACCATATTTAGTATATCAGCAACTAGGACTAGGAGAAATGAAGAAAAATGATGTGATCATACAATTAATTGATTAGTCCTTTAAGACATTAATAGGGATGATTGAAGATGTTTTAGTCAAGGTCATGGATTTTGTTTATCCTGTAAACTTTATAATCTTGGAAACCCAACCTCTGACCAACCTCAAAGGCAAGATTCCAGTTATCTTAAGTCGACCATTCCTGACTACCTCTACTACACTGATCAATTGTCAAAATTGTTCAATGAGATTGAACTATGGAAATCTAACTATTTCATTTAACATCTTTAATTTAGAGAAAAAGTCAAGTCAGAAACCAGATGAAGTATTTGAGGTCAACATGATTGAAGATTTCTCAGAGGATGATGATTTCTCAAAGGAAGTTGACTTTGACTCAGGGTATTTCGATCAAGAATTTGAAAAAATATTTGAAGAAGAATTGATGGTTACGGAAAAAATCGATGATACAACCCAGGTTAAAATCTAGAAGCCCAATACTTGGTACAAAATTCCTTTACAGCCTATCATGACTGAGCCCAGGCCAATTCCTAAGCCATCTATTAAGGAATCACCTACACTAGAACTTGAACCTCTTCCAAAGAACCTTAAAAATGCTTACTTAGGAGAAAATCAGACCCTTCCTGTCATCATTACAGCCAACCTATTTTGACAGTAAGAAAAAGAATTATTGATCATCCTTGGGGAAAATAAGGAAACCATAAGTTGGACCATGATTGACATCAAAGGAATAAGCCCAATAATTTGTCAACATAGGATTCACTTGATTAATAAGGCCCAACCTGCGAGAGACCTACAAAGATGGTTAAACTCGATCATGAAGGAAGTGATTAGGAAAGACATACTAAAGTGTTTTGACAATGGGATCATTATCTCATCTTTGATAGCTTTTGGGTTAGTCCTGTTCAAGTAGTTCCAAAGAAATCTGGAATTATTGTAATCTAAAATGATGATAATGAGCTTGTCTCCACCCGCATACAAACCGACTAATGAGAATTCATTGATTATAGGAAATTTAATGCGACAACTAGGAAAGATCACTTTCTTTTATCATTCATTGACCAAATATTGGAACGATTAGCCGGACATGAGTATTACTATTTCCTTAATGGTTATTCCGACTATAACCAAATTCTTATAACCCCCGGGGACCAAGAAAAGACCACCTATACCTATCCTTTCATAATCTTTGCTTATCGTCGCATGTCTTTTAGGTTATGCAATGCCTCAACCATTTTCCTAAGATGTATGACGGACATCTTCTCTAATATGGTCAAAAAAAATTTGGAAATTTTCGTAGATAATTTCTCTATTTTTGACTTCACATTATCTAAATGCTTCCATCACCTTAAGTTAGTTTTGAAAAGATGCAGGGAAAAGAACTTAACACTCAATTAGAAAAAATGTCATTCTGTGGTTCAACAAAGCATTGTTTTGGAATATGTCTCAAAAAGAGACAGGTGGACAAGGTCAAAGTGGACTTCATTGTGAAATTTCCTCCACCGAAAATAGTTAAGAACATTAAGGCTTTCCTAAGACACATAGGGTATTATAAAAGATTTATTAAAGACTTTAGCAAGGTTGCTAGGTCCTTAACCAATCTATTGTCTAAGGTTGTCCCTTCTGATTTCACCCATAAATGCCTTAAGGCATTTGATCATCTCAAAAAGGAGTTGACTTCTGCTCCTATCATTCATTCACTTGATTGGACCTAACCTTTTGAGCTCATATGCGAAGCATCTTACTATGCAATGGGTGTTATTCTAAGTCAAAGGATTAATAAATTGTCATATGTGATCTACTATGCAAGTAAGATGTGACTTTTGGAATTCGAAATAAAAAACTTTATTTTCTTAAAGGTATCACCAATTAAAGAAGTGACAAGATTTAGAAAACAAGACAAGCTAAGTCCACGCTACATGAGACCTTATCAGATCTCCAGAAGGGTTGGTGAAGTGACATACAAGTTAGATTTGCCTTCAGAAGACCAGAACTCTTTGATGTGCATAACATCTTCCATGTATCAATGATGAGGAAGTGTTTGACAGACGTGTCCTAGGTAATACCAATACAGTCAGATGAGCTGCAGGAAGACCTATCTCTAGTAAAGAACGTCGTACAGATATTGGATAGAAAAGAACAAATCCTCAGGAACAAGGTGATATCCCTGGTACTAGTCCAGTGACGACATCATGGTATTGAAGAAGCTACCTAAGAATGAGAGGATAACGTACGGATGCAATACCTCCATTCGTTTAACTAAAATCGATTGCGTACCCTACGACGTGATTGCTAATGACAAACACGAGTGAAAAGACCACAGCTCTTCGAGGTACTGAAAAGTCTGAGTGAAAGAGATTGGATCACCCTCTTTACCCAATGCTGGCAGGGCCTAAGGTTGTAAGTCCTCAGGTGTCTGGGCACTAAAGGGTGTCGTAAGGACGCACCCTGTGCGTGTTATGACCTGTATAGTCCTGATATTGTAAGGCCTGTTGGTCGAAGCGGTTAAACTCCTACGTAGAGTGATTCACCATGACAGTGCAGTAGGATCAAAGATGGAGCCTCGCTGACTACTTGTAACTGAGTCGGTTACCTGTGGCCAGAAGATACAATAAGTTTTGATTCAGACTATGTATTTGATTATTGAACTAGAGATGGTATTCAATTTTGTCGTTTAACTAGATTCTAACTTTATTGAGACCTGTGGTTTTGAACTAGTTTCTAATCATCGTTTGGATATGGTTGAGCTATGTGCTATTTTGTGTTTTGAGTTGAATTCTAGTTAAAGATTTACTTTCTGAAATGCATAAAAATGATTCAAAAGGATGCATGAAATTTCAAAGAAAATAAATGGAATATTGAAAAGACATGTTTATACAATGCTTTCTGTTGTGTTTTAATAACTGAAATTGGTATAGTTTTAAGTGAGCTTTGTTGTAGTTTTTAGTAAACGCATACTGGATGACTTGATGTCACTCACGCGTTTTATATTTTGGTTTTCAGATGTAGATTAAAGTACAGTCCAATTCTAGTACATATAGAAAGAACCATTAGCTGCACACAAGATTATGGATAGTTGTTTAATTTATTATTAATTTAATTAATTAGTTAATTGGGTAGTAGTGATGTTGATTTGTGACGTACTAGAGCGCTACAAAATGACAATGTTACCTCCCATATAGGTACAATAATCTGAAGTAGACTTTCTATCTTCTTTATCACCAATACAACTAGAGTCTGAGTAAGTCTCAACTTCAAGATGTCCATTTTTTTATACACAAGGCCTTTGCCAAAGGTACCCGTAATGTATGTTAATACACGTAGAGTACCTTTCCAATAGGTCATCTTAAGCTTATGCATAAACTGATTAAGGAGACCAAAAGCATAAAAAATATCTAGACATGTGACAGTCAAATAAATCAATTTTTCGATCAGTCATCTATATCGTCCAATATCTGTAAATGCTTCTAAGGTGCTGTCCTAAAAATCTAAACTCTAAACAACAAAAGTACTTTTTGGTTTGCATCTAAGAAGTCCAATTTCTTAGTGCCATGAGCAAATTCAATTCTCAGAAAATATCTCAACCTTCCTATTTCTTTTGTGACAAACTACTTTTTTGTTTCCATAATTCTTATGGTGTTACTACCTATGAAAAGAATGTCATTAACATACATTGTTAATGATAATACTACCCCTACTCTACCTTTTAATGAACATTAAATGATCAACAATACAACATTGAAACCATTTCCATGACAATCTTACTGAATTTCTCAAATTAAGCTCTTAGACTTTACTTTAAACCATAAATAGCCTTCTCGAGAAGAGACTCTATCCTCTCCCTGAACAACATACCTTAGAGATTGTTCTATAAGCATCTTCTCTATTAAATCATCGTAGAGAAAGGCATTTTTAACATTAAACTGACACAATTCCCATGATTGGTTGATAAAGACAAAAAGCAACATAGGAATAGAGTTCAGTATGGCAATAAGTGAGAAAGTCTTTGCATAATTAACTCAAATGTCTGTGTAAAACCATAGGTAATAAGGCAAGCTTTGTATCGATCCACAAAACCATTAGGTTTGTATTTTATGGTGTAGACCCAATGATAGCCAAACATGTTAGTTTTAGTAAGGCAAGAAACTAAATCCCATGTACCACGAGATATCAATGCCTGTATCCATTGTAACTTCCCAATGAGGAGCAAAAAGTGCTTTTTTGTATTTCCTAGAAGTAGAGTCAAATAAAATGGATAAAACAAATTGACGAAAAGACAAATGAAGAAGATCATAGGAAACAAAATAAAAAAAAAGATACACAATAGTAGATTACTTACTCTTCCGAAGAGCAATGGGTACATGACGGTTTAAGGGAGAAGGAACTACAAATATGTGAGTTGGCTCGACAAAAGGTGGTTGATATTTCTATTGTCGACATTGATATACTTGCAAAAGATAAAGTGAAGCTTCCATAACAACAGACACACCATCAGTGGTGGTGGAGTCCTCAACGATAGTAGGAAAAGGGATACGCCTAGGATAGGGTTCACCAGACTCCAAAAAGGATAAAGACTCAAAAAAGATAACATTAGTAGAAATAAAGAATTGTCTAGTAGGAGGATAATAACACCTATACCCTTTTTGAGTCTATGAATACCCCACAAACATACATTTTATGGAACGAGGTGAGAGTTTATTAAGACCTAGAGAAAAATATTGAACAAAGGCAATACATTTGAATACCTTAGGAGATAAATGAAATAAGGAAGTAATAGGAAACAACATTGTAAAGAGTAGTTTTTCACCAAAAGTAGCAAAAGACAACCTATTGATTAGATAGGAATCTTTAAGAACAACATTAAATCACAGATGTTTAAGGACATTCATCTGCAATATAATGATATGAGCAACTTTCAAAATATGCCTGTATTTTCTCTCTACAACATCATTTTGTTGATGTGTAAGGACATATAGTTTGATGTAAAATTCTCAAGGAAGTACGATAATTTTGAAGATCATTTTAAACAAATTCCAAAGCATTGTCAGTATAAAAAATTTTAAGAGAAACAAAAAATTGGGTGATTATTTCAACAAATTTTTTTGATAACATACATTAAGAACATATACTCCGGGGAGATACACTTAAAAAACACAAGAACAATATAATAATGATAACCAAACACAAATGAAACACGAGCAAAATTAAACATCACCATAAACTATAACTCAAACAAACCTTGATTAGTATAAAGAGAATGATGCTTGTAGATAGCATGACAATGCTAATTTAATTGAAATAACTCACATTCAAAAGACTCAATTGAGATCCAAGGAAGAGTTTGTTGAAGTATGTGATGAAAGGGATGACCAAGACGATAATACCATAGAATCGAGGACTCTAGAGTCCACATTAAAGATGCCAATCCTCTAGGTATCTTATCACAAACTAGCAGCTAAACACTACGACTATGCTTACGGGCCAAATCAATTCTCCTCTCCGTCTGTAGATCCTAAAAGGTACAATGAAAAGGAAACAATCTCATATAATAGTATAAGATTTTAATGATAGCACTGTTGGAAGATAAGTTGATAGGAAAGTCAAGTACATAGAAAACTTAAATCAAGGGTAAGTTGGGAAGAGACTTGAACAATCCCTTTTCCAGAGACAATACACTGACGACCATCGACAATAGAAACAAAACAAATATCAAATAAACTAGAAAGGCAAGTAAACAGATCACAAGTACCTGACATGTATGTAGATGCACTTAAGTTTATAATCTAGGAGTTGTCCTTAGAAGTTAAGAAAGCACATGTACTTTAAGTTGTGGCATGAAAGACAATGGTGGAGGGTTGGTTTGCTTGCAACTTAAGGAATTTCTTGTAATCAACCTATAAGATAGTCACCACATCAAACAAAGACTGTTCACTAGGAGAACTCTCTATGGCAACATGTTGAGCCCATTCAGTCTGTCGAATTTGTCTCAACACTTGTCAGAGGTGTCCTTTCCTTAACTAGTAGCCTCAACCATGTCGACAGCCACGATCGCATGAAGAAATTACCATGACAGATGGATCTGACAGAGAAGTAGGCACACTAGTAGAAACACGTAACACACTGACGAATGTTAAGGACAGAGATAGAATAGTATCAGTACTAAGTACATGGCCTGAGAAGCAATTTCCAGGCAAAGCTTAGAGACAAACTTGACGACAGCCAAACCATCACGATATTCTTTGAGTATCTTCGCATTAGTGACAATTAGTTGATGAGTATCTAATTTGTTTATAAGTGAGTGAAACGAAATGTAACACTCCTGAACAGAACGATTTCCTTGTTAAAGAAAGAACTTTTCATAAATCTCAAACACATAGGATATGATTTTCTTTTGTACATTTCCTTTAACATATCCCATATTTTTTTGGCTGGAGTCAAAAACATCATATCTAAAACAATACTAGATTTCATGCTATTGACAAGTCATGATATAACTCCACAATTAGAGACAAGCTAGTCATCATAAGTAGGATCTTTTGCAGAAAATAGGTCATTGATGATGTGCTTCACTTCCCAATGGACACCGAGGAACATAGTAAAGGATTCTAACCACAATAGATATTTGTTATTATTGAGTTTTATAGTAGTATCAATGAGATTTCACAACCATGTATTATTAATGGTGTTGTAGGTAGAAGAAGAAACCATAGTATATACCACCACGATGAACAACAACCACAAACACACGAACACAGCTAAATATCAGTCACCAACATAGAGATAGGCTAGATCAACCCACACATTGCACATATACATGACATATGGATGCCTCACAAGAGAAACAATAGCCTATTCCAACTTTTTTACATAGGGTACAACCGATGACATGGGCTACAGGGTTGTGGAAGGGGAGAACCAACGAGAGAAAAGGGAGACGTCCGTGGTAAAAGATGCCAACCTGGTTAGCGACGCAGGAGGGAGACAAGCCTGAGCCCGGCAACGACAATGACAGTAGAGGACACCAGTGGCGACGACGGGATTTGGTAGGGTGGAGGGTGTCAGCTAAGGTTTTCTGTTTTCTCAACCTTACTTAGGTACCATGTTGACATTAGAGAGAATGAATTGAATTATTTTCATTAAGCAAAGGATTACACATATATATAACACACACTAGTTACATGAATATCCATTTACCCATATAACTTGTAAGGGCCTATAATACTAAATAATAATAGATCTAACAAGTAGGATTTAACTCATAATCGTGATGTTAATCTTTGTGTTAAATGACAATTAAAACCTATGACTTTGTCTATGCTACAAATTTCATCAGCAAATGCATCATTAATTGCAAGACCTACAGATAAATCCACTAATGTGCATCCACTTGCCAGCATTCCAATCTTTGCAATGCATGCCCATTAAAAATAGCAAACAGAAATCCACGAAGACAACCATAAATGCCACCAATACCCGTGCTGCAAACCAGGCCAACATATCTAGACTGACAAGTTGACATAATCTTCAGAAACAATGACTTAGGCTTATCTATTGGAAGTCACCAGTTTCATATCTCTAAAAAAAAATCCTGATTGTTCAGAGCTCAAGTTGCAATAAATTGTTATTACTTGCTAGAATTCCTGAAATTACAAAAGAAATGTCAAGGAATGCATAGGTACTAACCTGGCTGGCAACAATTATCACTGCACGTGCATTTTCTTTCTTTGAAAACACTGATTTGTGATCACCAGATATAACTGATAGGCTCCGCAGTACAAAAATGTTGATTGCCAACAGAACCATATGCAGGAACCTAGAAAGGTTTTCTGTCAGAATTTATGAGGGTGACGCAAGATCTTTTATTCTTGTTCAAAGACTAAGCAGAGAAATAAAAAATTGGATGCATGAACTGCCATATCATCCCAAAGCCAAAGGTAGATTAACAAAGATATTCCACGACAGAAATGTTCGGTTATTCAGGCAGAAAAAGGGATATCTAATCCATAGGTTGATTCTAGATAATATTACATGCAGATACTGGCTGCTCATGCAAGTAACACTTGCAATTCCTGAAAACAAATGGCCAGTTGATAACAAACTAATTGGTTGCCTAATAACTGTCCACACTTTCATGGACTGGACACCACATAAAATCAAACCATCTCTATAATTGTGGTTTCCTTGGTCCTAGTATCTAACATGCCACAAGATATGTGATTATGAAGTAAAGGCCCTCTAAAGAAGAAATTTTCTTTCTTTATTTGATAGACCATTTAAGAAATCCTCAAATAGAACATATACAAGTGGAACGTGAACAATATAGACTTCTAGGAAATGATGTTAAAGTTTGACTTCAAAGCTGGGGTAAAAATTTACATACTTTCTAGGGCTTATACTAAACAAACATAGAGAAGATACAAAACCATCCACCACATGACAACCCAGTCCTTGGATCAAGATACAACAGAAGTTTCTACCCTATCCAACATAAAAAAACAAGACCATGTCTCCTCCACTAGAAGAGAAAGCCAATGTCCTGATCTCAGTATCTTTCACTTCAATCACAGCGGTAGTGAAATGGCTAAGAGGCACAAAGAAATGACTGCAGAATGTTAAATACCCAATTGCAAGTTCTTTCATTGCACTTGTAACAAACTTAGTCTAGAAAATTCTACTCAGTCAAATCAACCAGCAAGAATATTGAGCAAAAAGAATCCAAAAACCACAATGTAATAGTGAAGAGCATACACTCCCAAAAGTAAGGTGACGACGAAAAAGGCTGGCTTGATGGTTAGGAGAAGTGTTCTTGATCTGCTCACTTGCATCCAGGGTACCTGGAATAGAATGATTATTATTAGCTCAAAGAGTAAACAAAATACAATTATTAAGATCAGACAAAAAGATGTATCAATAATGAGGTAAATAAACAGATACTGCAGCATGAATCAAAGTGACCATGGTTTCAAAAAAATTGCTTGTATTCTTGATACAGTGAATAAGCCCGAGTTTAAGTTTAAAAGCAGGGTCTGGAGTGAGCTGAATATTGAAATGATCTACTTAAAACCACATCTACTTCTTATTACCATTCTGGTCATAATCACCCAATATTTTGCGGGACGGGGGTGCTAAGGGGGGATCCTTAGGCACATGTCTCAGCAACACAAATTGAGGGTTTTGCTCCTTATAGGATGTGACTAAACATCTCATGACACAAGCTGACGACAGCCATGCAACACCCGGGTGTTCTAACATTTTTTCTTTATTTCCTATCACAAAACCATTAAGAAGTTATCTATTTTACTCCAACAACTCCCAACAAATTGGAAGAAGAAATGTATTTCAAATTAGTTAAGCCTGTTGCACATACTAATCATAATTTATCCCTTAAACATTCTAAAGTGTATAATTTGACATAAAAATAATAACCAAAATGTGAACCTCACAATTTCGTGATATATATCATAACTGAACATGGACTAACAATGGAAATAAGAATTTCAAAACTTCTTTCTTCTGGATAGTGTAAAAGGATAATTAGTCAGTATATATCAAGGATTAGACAAAGACTTTTAGCTATGTTCTACTTTTTAAAACAAATCACTGGAAAAAGTTCTGGAATTACAAAAGAATGCAAGTGAAGATGTGGGATACAAGTTATACCAGACTAAGAAGAATGGCACTAAGCATAGAAAAGCATCGTCGATTTCCATCAACATACCGTGGAATACCTGCAAAAGAGTACTTCGAGACGATATGAAAATATTTGTGGTTTTGGCTTATGAACTATACATCCACATGCATCAGGTAAAGAAAGTGTTTGGATAAGTAGGGAGGTACTTCTAATTCTAGGTTTTAATTCCTTCATTGCCACTCAGCATTTCTACAACATATTTGTTCATTTATTTTTCCCTCACAGCTAAAAGAAGCACCTAACAGTTACATATACATTGGTTCCATTTAAAAATAAGAGAAGAATAGAAGTAAACAAGCACTTACCAATGAAGGAATCACGAAGCACCTGCCATCACAAAGTGCACATCAGCATCTATATAATGCATGTATTGAACACGAAGACAATGGCCAGTGAATACTCCCAAAAAATGTGGTATAACATTTGAGATTTACAAGTAAAAAAAAACCCGAGCAACAAGACCAAACACAATAGTATTTCAACAAGAACAATCAAAGTAAGTTCCCATAAACTTCAAGGAAAGTTACTTCTCCCTGACAAGGAAGACCATGGAAAGGCAATATTAAAACATGTAGACAAAATATGAATAAAGATGATTCTACTTACTACTTCCACATAATATGTTTTTTTAATGTTTTCTTCAATTTTTCAGAATAGAAACATCTTTGCTTTTATTTTTTCTAGAAGGGGTGGGATGCCATCAAAATAAACTATTGATAATACATCCCAGAAACATAGATGCCTAAAAGTTTACACAAGTAAGCGTAGGCAACAAGCGCAATAAAATTGTCAACAAACAAAAGCAGAAAAAAGACAGGGAAAGAATGGCATCAAAGACCTATAAACAATAGATAGATCTAAACCCTAATGTATCCATATCAAATACCAATCACATGATAATTTCAGAATCAGAATCATATGTTAAGCATCCACTCAATAATTACAATTTAGTATTTTGAAACTCCTTCATACGTCTAGTAGGCATTTGGAAACTTTTGGGTAACAAGAAAGTACGACCTTTACAACACAACATGTAATAAGAATGAATATGCTTGGATATGCACACTTGTCTTAACTATCTTTTTACCTCTTATATCTTCACTTAGTTAATAAGAGTTTCCAACTTTAATTAAGTGTGAGATCCTTGAATCTACTATGAAGATGTATAGCGAAAAGGAGCCCAATGTACTGTCACTCATGACAAAAAAAAAACACAACTCAAATGAAGTTGAACAAGACTTAGTTGATCACAAAAGATTCAAGAAGAACATATAAATTGAATGGACAGTACATTGGGCTCGCATTGTGAATTGTGACCACCCAAAGCAAATTCATATGTATGCAACTAGAATATTTTCATATTGATTACTATTAGGGACAAAGAGAATCATATTGCATTAATAACAAAGAGTATAATATTCTATACATAGGAGAATACATACTTGACCTATAAGACACTTCATAAACAGGTAACACAGAGATCGATATCAGGATTCATCTACTTTAACACTTCCCCTTAAGCTAAAGAATCTAACATGCATAGCTTGTTATCAACTCTTACACAATTACTGCAGAAAAATACATAATTTAGAAGAAATAAAGATAATAATAGCAGCAATAATAGTAATAGTAGCAATGGTAGTTACGTAGGCAACAACAGTAGGCAAGAGTCGTGGTAGAAGACTCAGTCATAAGGTAATGCGTATCATGTACAAGAATAACTATCAATAGGTAATCATCTAAAAGATGACATTGACCAATCCAATGGAAGGAGATTGACAACCTTTTAGTAGTAAAATATTTGGATTATCTGCAAATAGACCATGAAACTCTAATTTCGTCTTCTTCCTCCTCTTGTGTGAAGCCTAAAGGAGGTGGTAGTAGGCAGACAAACAGAAACAGTAGTAGTAGATAATTAGATAAGCAGTAGTTGATCTCTTACGACGTAAGTGGGGTGCCTATATCATGATTTTTCCTTTCTCTTTCCATCAGATGTAACAGATTTATTCTTCAATATGATGATAAGGATGCACACAAAAACAGCAATGAAGTCTGTGAATAGTTCCAACGCATGCTTGACATAATCAAGGTCACCAGAATATGCCCTTTCAGTCATCGTTTGTGTGTTAAACATGATATAACCCAAAAGCAGTAGCAGACTGAAGTAAATCTTGGCATTAAGCATGGTAACAGAATCACCAAACAAGGAAGATGCAGATCTCATCCAGATAAGGATCGAAAGATCAGAGATCTGCAAACCCACCAAGTATATGTACTCCTGTCACTTAGCCACAAGTGCTTTTGCAGAGAAACAGGCAAATGCCACGGCGGTCCAAACAAAGATGGTTAAAACAAGAATCAGATCAAACTCAACTTGATTAGTGGACCTAAAGTAGCCCCTCCGTTAAGGGCAGCAAACATAAAAAACCCCAAACACATCCTCTCTTGATAGATAGGAGTGGCCAACAACCAGAACATGGTACCGGCGCAACCGAGGAAGGCCACATCTTGACTGCTGTAGTGTTTTTGGTGACTTCCAACGGTAGCAGGGTTGGAATGGTCGACGGCTAGGATTAAGATTTCTAACTTATGCTCTGATACCATGTTATGGAGAAAGAAAATCATATTACATTAATAACAAAGAAAGTACAATCTTCTATATATAAGATAACACAAAAATCCATATAAGAATCCATCTACTCTAACAATTACATTCTAATAATTCTTTTACTTCCAGAATCTTTAGATGGTTCTCATTTGCTGATATATGTACTATATGTCTGGTATGGTTATTTTTCGCTATACCTTTTGTTATTTGTTGGGTACTGGGAGACCATTGTAATTCTTGTATTTTTGATAATGGTTCTTTATCATCTGTCAGCAATTATATGGTCATGTTAACTCTAGTTTAGATTTGTTGGTAGGTCACTTCATTTCAAGGATCTTGATGACCCTTCTGCAAATTTCCCTTCTGCAGATAAACTTTCCTGTTATTCCTAGGAAGAGGCCAATCCTTGTTGCATGGCAGAACCCTTTGGTAGGGTGGAATGTTGATGGCTCTAGTCGTGGGAAACCTGGTATCTCTAGTGACAGTGGTGTTTGCCATGATGAGCAAGGCAAGTTTCAATTTGCTTAAGGTCATGTATATGGAATTGGGACAAATATGATGGCAGACGTTTGTGTTTTGTGATGGCATCTGCTTCATTGAAGCTTTTTGCATCTTCCAGTATCTTGGGTTGAAACAGATTCTTTGGTTATGACTCTTTTACTTTCTTGAAAGGCTGCTGGTTATTGGCGACTTTGCCATTGGTGGAGGAAGACTGATTCATGGAGTTTGAGTGTCACACATTTATCACAAGGACAATAAAAATGCACTTTTGTGATAAACTTGCCCTTGATCAGGAGAATAATGTGTTATTGCATGAAGTTTTTGGCCTCCTAAGTCGTGTGCAAGGACTGGTCAGCCTGATCAGTCTGGTCTGCCTTGTGTTGATGCGAGTGATTCTATTGCAGGTGTTTGCTGCTGCTTACACTGGCCAGAGCTTCTGTGTTTCCTTACCTTAGTGATTCTGGGGATCTTATTGGATGGGTTTTATATAGTCTTAGTATTGTCATTGTTCTGGTTTTATTAGATTGGAATCTGTTGGGTAGCTTTGTATTTTTTTTGTTGTGAACTTCACTGAATTTTGCACCGGTGGGCCTCTCTCTTACCTCTTCCCACATGCATTGTGAGGTTTTAGCGAAATTATTTCTATGCCTACATATTGTTTATTTGTCTATGATGCTGGTTTCATAGGTTTGAATATGCCTACCCTCTTGATGTGGGACAACAAGGGAAAATCGGAGTATTATCCAATCCAAGTTAACAAAAATGAACTACAATCCAATCTTTAAGGAAATCAACCAAATTCCCAAATGAAAGAGATTTCAACCTCTACTTAAGAATATCAAATATCAATAATTTCAAATCATCATAAAAATTGTCTGACAATAGGAAGTTGGATATCTTATATAGGATGCCTAATTACAAATTCAAATAAAAGATATAACTAACCTTATAACTAAATAGCAAGATAAAATAACTAATTATTTAAATACTACATAACTAATTATCTCAATACTATCCTCATTCTTCTCTCCCACTGAGTAGAACTCGACTCCAATGAATTATGTTTATGATATTGCTTCAATAGATCCTTAAAACTGGCAACACAATAGAGACACATAAATTGATGTGGGAAAAAAACTACCGAGATAATAAAGAGAAACTCAAAGGTACCTTGATTAAATAGCAATCCTTCACAATAGAAACTAAATTTACATAGAAATCAAACAAAAAAGATAATATAAATAGATCTAATGATATGCTAACGAAAACATTGAAAGACTTAACAAGTCTAGCATAAAAGCTTTAAAATAAGTAACGTGGATACCACTTCAGAAGTGAACACAACGTTACAAAATACAGAAGGAATCTTTTATTCTTGTAATGTAAGTTTGCATCTATATAATTTATATTACTTAATGCAAATTTCATTTGAATATCAATATGTAAGTCCTTAGGATGTTGGATAAATAACAAGATGAACTTTGTAGGATCATTTTCAAGTGGACATGAATTTAGATCAAATAAATTATGTAGTAAAATATCGAAAATAATATCCAAAGGATTGCTAATTGAATAATTTGAAGTATGTATCAATTGAAGTTCTCCAAATTTCTTATTGCTTACCTTAATGTCATTCTCAAAATTTAAATTTATGGATAATAGTAGCTCACAAGATATGATAAAGGAAGAAAGATTATCAAACTAGGAAAACGGAATAAGAGGAGAACCATGGTCTGATTTTGTGAAAGCTAAGGAAACCTTTGAAAAGCAAAATCATTCTTCTTTTGCAATGATTCTACTTTGAAAATTTAAGACAATTAATCTAATTCCTTAGCATTACGTTCTTGAGAAGATTCATTTATAGTTGGAAGTAAAGAATGTGATTGCTTGACTGTGAAAGACTTAAAGATATTTGACTTTGATTTCGTGGAAAACAACTTAAAGGACTTGTCTTGGAATTTAAAAATATATGTGTTATTTTATATATTATAGCAGACTTGTTTTTCTCGAAGCCATGAGAAACCTAAAAGAATGTAAGTAATATTCATTGGAATAACATCACACTAAACATATGCAAGATAGTCACCAATTTGTATATAAATAAGGCATCTCTTAGAAATCAAATAAGTAATGTCATCAACCTAAAGAATGTGGAATAGATAAGGATGAGACTCAAATGCCAAATTTATTCTAACAATAGCAATTTTAGACACAAAAGTTAAAGAACTAATCTCAATGATGATAATTTTACAAACTTTAGTTCTACACTTTAAAAATGTACGAAATGGTATAATGCAATTTGAATTCAATGCATCACTATTATTTTTTTAAACACATTCCTTAATATTAACATGTGAATCTCTTAATATAATTCAATTTTGCAATAATTTCATATGTTGGGAGAATAGAAAAATTTCACAACTTATTACTAAGATTTTATTATCGATTCTATCAAATCGATGCTCAAGAGAACAATGACAAAGTGGTAAGTGTGATCTTAAAAAGCTAAAAGAAGATTCCAGTATGTTGAGTCATCAACGATATATGCATAAAATAATGAAAATAAACAAAATACAAGCACATGAAAGAAAGGAAGCATAAGCAATTGAATATTGATATGTGTACGCTTTAAGCAATGAGTGCATAAACAAGGAAAATATCAAGAAGTAAAAAGATACGAACGAATAAACATTAGTAGAAATAATAAAAGATTACATAAATATCTAACCACACTGAAATCAATATAAATCAAGATTAAGTGAAGAATGTAATACCATCCCTTAATGCCAATAAGAACTGCTTTTGTTTGGATTGTGTAATCTTTGAAACTTCAAGGTCCTTTTAACAATACTTGCAAATTTAGAAGAATTCTAGACTTTTCTGCAAATTCTCCAATGAAACCCTTATTCATTCTTCTTCTTCTTCCTTTTTCTTCGAATGAGGATGGACGATGACTGTTGGTTTGGGTTAAAGGTGACGGTTAATAAGGGAGAACACAACGGTGATGACGTGTTTGGCAACATGCATACGACAAGGCATGTTGATGATGCACGAGTGGCCGCAGAGGCGGCACAAACAGAACGATGGCAACTGTTGGTTTGGGTTGAAGGTGATGGCCATTCGGAGAGAACACAGTGGCAATGGCATATGTAGCAACATGCACGCAGCGAGGCATTGAAGTCCTAGGAAAATGGGTTCTGTCGTTCTTTATGGGTTCTTCACGAGTGGTGAGGTGAAGGTGGCACAAGCAGCACACAGGTGGAGGTAGGCTATGGTGCGGTGCCACGAGCAACAGAGAAGTTGACGTGGCAACAGCGTGACCCCTTGTTCTTCCTTTTCTTTTGCATTGATGGAAGTGCAACGATTGTTAAAGAGGGTTAACAATGGCTATGTTGGTGGGGTGTGATGATGCTGGTGGGTTGTATCATTGATGACAAAGAAGGTTCGACGGTGGCTACGTTGACATTGGCAAGGAAGAGGCAACGGTGACAATTTTTGTGGTGTACAAAGCTGAATCCAGTAGTGATCGTGACGGTGTACATTGACAATGAACAAAAATGTTTATAGGTCAAGAATTGCTTCGATACTAAATTGATATAGGACAACAAACAAAAATCAGATTATAATCTAATCTAAGATAACGAAGATGGATTACAATCCAATCTTCAAAAAAACAACAACTTGATTCCCAAATGAGAGAGACTTCAATCTCTACCCAAGAATATCAATTATCAATGATTTCAAAACATCATCAAATTGTCTCACAATAGGAGGTTGGTTTCCTTATATAGGAATACAAAATTACAAATTCAAATAAAATATATAACTAACTCTACAAATAAATAGCAAGATAAAATAACTAATTATCTAAATGCTATCTAACTAATTATCTCAATACTATCCTCATTACCTCTATTGTGTGGTGATTGTTGCTAATATATTTAGGCGTATAAGGGTGTGGTTAGCACCAAGTAAGCATGGCTGTACTTGGTTTCAGGACACCCTAATTTAACTTCATGCTATTGCTGTTTTTTTTAAAGACATGATAACAGATGGTTGTTGAGGTTTTTTTATCAACCATGACATTTAATAAACTAAGTCAGACAAAATAAATTTGGACAGAGACCAACAATGAAAAACAATTAGTAGTGGACAGCACCCTTATGGCCAACCATGATAAAAGATCAATAACCAAATCACTGCAGTAAATGCAACTCCTTTTCTTTTGAGTGATAATGATAAATGTATATCACCATGCACAATCAAAGAATTTCACATATTGGACAAACAAATGGCCCTTGTAAACCATTTTAAACAAAGAAAGGTTGTTGTTTTCTTGAAATACCTTCCCAAAAATAAGGGGAATCAAAAGCATGAAAATAAGGCTTTGGAATAGCGGTTTGGTTGGGATTGAAACCCCTGCCTTCTGCCCAATGAAATTTGATAGTGAAAAGGGAATCTGCATTAAAACATAGTTTCAGCCTGTAACAACGAGAAGGCATTGTGCGTACAACTTCAAATAAATTAAAAAACAAACAGAAGTTTTTTTTTAAGTCAAGGGATGGTTCCCACTGAAGAATAATAAGCATCATCAAAATCAAATAGAAAGCTTAGTATTGTGTAGCAGATGATTACTACAGAATTATAAACAAGAAAGGCTCACTTACAAACAAAATGCCTAATAGGTTAGATAGAACTGTCACTGCAAGGGCCAGAGCAGAGTTACCCTTTACTAGCTGCACAAAGCAAACAAGAAGTAAATATGTTGAGTGAAAAACATAATCATGATAAAAGGGACTGCTCAATGAGAAGAAAAGTATACCCAACCTGTGTCAGAGTTACTCCACTAGATAATGTTGTTGGCATGCAGCAAAAAATAGCTAGCCCTGTCCAGACGCAAAAGTAATATCTATGCAACAGTGGCCCCAAAAAAATGCAGAAAGAAGAAGAAGATGAAATATTATCATACCATTAACAAATTCTTGAGGTGTTAGATGAAGCTGCAATATAAATCTTGAAAGAAGAGGAGTAATCAGCAGAATTGAAATCTGCACAGAAACATCATTCCACGTAGAGCAGAATATATTGCCAGCAAGTCAGACGAGAGAAGTTAACCACAATTAGCATTTTTCTAAACCATCTAGGTTTTATACCTCATCCCACATATCATGAAAGATCATTGCTGTTTGCATAAAAGAATAAATATTTCCAATTTAATTATAGAAATAGGTAATTCGATGAGCTCTGATGCTCTTTTTCATAAGGCCTTGTCCTTTCTTTCATTCTACATATGAATGACAAGATGCCACGTGCCAGGTGGTGAATTATATTTCTCAGCAAACTCTCATTTCATCAGCAGGGTACTGAGCTACTTGGTAACAGCTGCTACTTTTCCGTCAGTCGACAGAACAGAGTTTTTCCTTTTCAAAAATTGAAGACTATGTTCATTGAATGGATTGCCTTCTTTTATGAATGTTACTCATGAAAAGCAATAAATTTCTGTCCAGAATGTACCAAGTGGAATTTATATTATTGACACTAGAATTTCAATGAAAAATTTTAGGACTATGATTTAGGTTTGGTGAAAGATTTATCCCAGTAGTCATATCTGAAATTGAACTCAGGCCAGCCAAACCCAAACCTGATAGGGCCACAGGCCGGGCTAGGGCAGGGGATTTTCTCCCATGGCCTGTGGCCTAGCATAGTCCGGTTTGGGCCCAAACACAGCCTCCCTTGAGCCCAAACCTGTCACAAACACTACCTAGCCCGTAGCTCAAATTTATGGCCTGATTTAAGCTCGACCAGTTTAGGCCTAAAATAGGCCCTAAATAAGATAACGTATTTTAAAATATAAATATTAATTTTTAAATTATAATAAATCATTTATAATATATTTTAAATAAATAAACAAATATAGAATGTCTTGTATAACAAAACAGACTACTTGTTTATAAAAATGAACATCCTATTTATCAAAATTGACATCATTTCACTTAGAGTGGATGCCCACTAATCATAAAGCACCAACGGACATCCACTTTCGATTAGCAGACAACATCCATTTTCTAATAGTGAATGTCTATTTTATTAGTCAGGGAAATCTTGACCATAAAACGGACTTCCACTTTTTAATAACAAACACTCATTTTATTGGTCAAGGAAATCTTGACCAAAAAATGGACGTCTGCTATTAGAAAGCGGACGTTTGCTGGAACGTAAATGACCCCAGGCCCAAAATGACCCTGGGTCCTAATGATTTAGGGCCGTAAACAGGAAACCCTTTCATCAAAGGTGGAAGTCATAGGATGCCATTGTGCTAGTTATAGTGCTCAATACGACTGTATGACAATCCATGGATGGTTACTTGGTGAGTTATAGTGATTGTAGATTCATGTGCCACGAAAAGAGACTTGCAAAGAGTAGACCATAACATAGGAGTGCTTACATTTTTTTAAACCCCTGAAAAAGAATTTCTGTACAGTTTTCAGATAGAAAGGCAAGAGTATCATCCATACCAAGACAACTGCAAGAAAACCCAGGAACTACTGAATGCACAGAATGTATTGAAGATCATACCAGCCCATATAGTGCAGCTGGCCAAGCTTCTGCAGCCAAACCAATTTCTTCACTCTTTAACATCAGCCCTGTAAAATTAGATGAAGAAATTCCAAATAATTAGACTTCAGTACATTTTTTGGAATGATAGTGTAGCCTTTAACACGAAGATGAAGGTAATCATGGTTCAATAATTCACTTCAGATGTTTATGAAAGTGGCCACAGTAGAACAAATTACCTGAGATAACAAAAATGCCGAAGGTGCTGTACTTTGATAAAGAATATTTTTGTGCAAGACAACCAGCAGTAGGATTCACCAGTCCTAAAATTACTCCACTGACAAGAGCTAGAAGACAGTGCTGTGAGACCAGTCAATTGTATTGTATATGATAGGTGAAGCAGGGAAAGTTTTGTATGCCACCACATCTAGAATAAATGTGAATGTAGACAAAAACAAGAGGGGCAACAGCCAGACCATCAATTATTCATCTGAAGAAGAGGAATAAATTATGCTAGAAATAAATATTAAAAAGCATAAACAATACCCCACTTATTTATTTGTGTAGTAATCAGATAAGAGGGGAAATTAAACAAGCTATAGGGCATAAATGCCTTCATCAAATGTCTAAAACTTGACTTTATGAATCTTTGTATGCTGTAATTTAACCAAGGTTCGTCTCTTTCTTCACAGAAAGCTTCTAACTATTTTATCTGTACTTTTTGCCCATTTTCCTGATGATTAATACCCTCTTAGGTAGTTAAGTACGGTTGGTTTTAGGCCTATTAAATGCTGCCCATTTACATTTTTACAAATATCAAGCTCATTTATATTTGTATAAATATCATGCTCATTTACATTTTTATTACACACATGTTGTCCACCAGCGAAAAGACAAATATAATACCAAATAAGAGTAGTACCAAAATAAGAGACTAAAGAGCATGATGCATGAAAGTAAATAATATACAGAAGTCCAGACATCATTGTGGAAGTATTAACAACCTTTTTAAAATGATAAAAGAAGTGCACTATCACAAACTGTAAAAATAGAGGTTTTTACTAAGACAAATCTTTTTCACTCAAGAATAGGAATGCAAATGGATCGGATACAGGACAGATATAAGTATTACCATATTCATATCCATTTTTGAAGTACAAATATGGATATAGATATCATCCATGTATGAATAATGTATATCATATCCTTAAAAAATGAATACAGATACGAATACAATATGGATATTTTATTGATAGCCATCGATAAAAATCAGATATAATAGAATATTAAAAAAAAAATATGTATAAATCTTCAAATATATGTAATTGAATATTCCTTAAATAACTAAGTATATGAAAATCAGTAAATTATAACTATTGTCATTAAAAATATATATATTACAATCAAATCAAAGAATATATCTGGGTAATACAAATATAATACAAATAATGGAAATAGATCAGAGATTATAGAAAATCTGAAAAATGATATCTATATCTGTATCAAGTCAAGATGGATATGGATAATCTATATCCTTTAAAAAATGGGCACGAATATGGATACGGGATGGATATCCCATATCCGTTTCCATCCCTACAAAAGCAAGGACTACCACCAACACATGTAAAGTCAAGCAACCATCATTGTTTGTTATGAAGCTTGGGGATATGTCACTAGGGATATTATCTAGATTTGCATGGAGTAAAATGATTGTTCAAACAATTTAAGCATGTGCAATTATAACCTTCTTAAGATCATACATTTTGAATGAACAACCATAACGTTAACATTAGTGAGGAAAGCACCATGGAGACTTAAATAATTTAATGTCACTAACTACCTAAAACCAAGGGTCCTGTAGGTAGTGAGGACTTAAGTAGCAAAACATCCCTAACTCCCAAAGACTATTAACAATTAAAATTTCTAGGTTGTTAAAGACCGTAAGGAAGCAATTTAACATCCACAACTCCTCGAGATCATGGAGGACAAAGACTGAGGCACTTGAAGGACATAGGGACTCAACAGGAACGACATTGTTTGACAGTCACGCACTAAGAACAATACAAGGGAGATCATTCATAGTAAAATATGTCGCACATTTTAAAGTAAAATAACAAGATAATTGGTAAGATTGGTTGCCTACGTTTCGTCAGAGGATCTAACATTGAGTTCTCCATTGGTTTAATTCTCCCCCCTGATGATAAGCTCTACTACCCATCCTTGCTAGCCTTGATTATCTGAGTATGAGACCAACACTCCAATAACATGAGGTCACGCACTACTTATACGTGTGCCTTGCTTCAAGATGACGACCTCTCATTTGCTAGGTGCATTGGCATGCCTAGGTAGCATCCTAGCTTGCTCGAGATGTCCCTAGACCTCACAGCTTATTGGCTAGAGACCCTTAGCACCACTCCACGCCCCACCCGTTAAACATCAACCTCTTGTGGAGGAGGGGTATCGATGGTCGTTAAAGTGTAGTAGTAGGAACACCTACATCCTATCAACTTTGTGCTTGTCAAACAACGTGTTGCTCCATCGTCATTATTGTTAGAAATATATTTTATTTTGATGATTATATCTGGACTAACGAATTTTTATATATTTTCATGAAAGAAGAAAACGCTTTGTAAATGACGTACTTAGAAAAAGTTGAAGGTCATATAAACTATATGATATATTGAAAATATATATTGAGTTATGTATACTTAGATTTTGTTGTAAATTTAAGAAAGTATCAGAATCAACATACCGAAGGAAAAACGGTATACCGATACAACAAAAATCGACATACAAAACGACACTTCGAAACTGAAGATGAAGAATCCAGAAACGGCATACCGAAGAAAAACGACATACCGAAGCAGAAATAATCGGCACATACAACAGAGTTCCGAAACATACTGTGATGGCAAAACTGAAGGAAAAACGACATATCGGATTAGAACGGTATACCGTCTCAGGAAAATTCGACATACCGAAATAATTCCGGCATACCGAATTGCCCGAGAATTGCTGATTGAAGACTGGTTTGGCATACCAATGATCAAAACAGTATACCGATTAGATAGCCGTTTTTTGACCGTTTTCTAGCCGTAAGACATGTTTCTACGGTACCTCGGTTATAAACAGGGCATCGATGTGTCTTGTTAAAATACACATTCTCTGATATACTTGTACTTATTTAATTCCCTACCCAAATTCTGTCCTCATTCTCCTCACATGCAAGATTGTATTACAAGTATAAAAGAGCTCTGTGAAAGGGAAGTCATTGATTACAAAGCGACAATGGGAGGCTCCAACTTCTTGGAGAACGAGAAGTGAAAAGAACTAGGATTGTCTTGGTGGGATTGCGAACACAAGTAAGTATCGCATCTTTTGCATATAAAGAGAAAATCTCAAGAGAGTCTTGAGGAGTAGACTAGGCCGGGGTTTGGCCGAACCACTATAAATAACGTGTATCTTCATTGTCTCTTATCTCCTTCATGTGCATGTGTAATATAAATTTCAATCTTGTATGATTTTGATATAGTTTCTTGTTACATGCTTCATTTAGCAATATTACATCTAAAATTGGATAATTTTATATTAGAAAATTAAGATTCTCTATTCACCTCCCACTAGAGAAGCAACTCGATCCTACAATTAGTATCAGAACAAGGTTTTCTAGAGTTAGATTAATCATCTACTAGAATATATGACTACATTATCATTTAACAATAATATTGTAGATGGGCAAAACATTAATAGACCACTATTCTTTGATGGGATAAATTATAGTTATTGGAAATGTAGGATAATTATTTATTTAAAATACATAAACTTTGAATTATGGGATGTAGTAATAAATGAGTTTAATTTGAGCTCCACATCTTTTAAAGAATGGAGTAATGAAGAAAAACACCTTGCACAATTAGATACTAAAGAGTTGAACATTTTATTTTGTGTTGTTAATAAAGAACAATTTAATAGGATCTCAAATTGTAAGAATTCACATGCAGCATGGCATATTTTAGAGGTTACACATGAAGGAACCAACCAAGTTAATGAAACTAAAATAAATATACCAGTTCACAAATTTGAACAATTTAAAATGAAAGACAATGAACCCATAAATGAAATGTTCACTAGATTTAATGAAATTACAATTAACCTACAATCCCTTGATAAAGATTATTCTCAAAGTGAATTAGTAAGAAAAATCCTTCGGTCTCTCACCCCCAAATGGGAAAAGAAGACCACAGCCATAGAAGAAGTTAAGGACCTATCTACTTATTCCTTAGAAATTCTAATAGATAACCTAACCTCTAATGAAGTCCAACTAAAAGAAAAAGAAAAAGATAAACAAGAAATTGAAAACTCTAAAAAAAAGAATATTGCTCTAAAAGTTACCTCTGATTCAGAAGAATCCGAAGATGATGATGATGAAATAACCCTCTTAACTAGAAAATTTAAGAAATTCATTAAGAAAGGAAGATTTCAGAAGAAACCAAATAAATATCAAGATAAAAATAAAGATGATCCACCACTACACTTTAAATGTAATAAACCAAGACATATCAAAAGAGACTGTCCACTTCTAAAAATGAAAATTAATAAAAAGAATGAAAGATCCTTCAAGAAGAAAGCTCTCCAAGCCACATGGGATGAGAGTGACTCATCTTCTGATGAGGACTCCACTTCTGAAAATGAAAAAACTAACATGTGCTTTATGGCACAGGCTAGCTCTTCAGTTGACATGGAAGACATCAACATGGAAGAACTTTTGAAAGCATTTAATGAATTATATGAAAAATACAAGAATCTAAAAACCATACACAAAAATCAAAACCAAAACATAGAAAATCTTACAACTAAAAATAAAAAAATTAATTAGTGAAGGCAAAATCTTACTTAATGAAAATGATGAATTAAATCAGAAAAATATTGAACTAAAGCAAGAAGTTAAACATATGAAGTATAACATAAAGAACCTAGAGAAAGATATTACCGCCTTAAAAATCAACAGTAATGACTTACTCAACACAGTAACAAAATTTACAAAAGGAAAAGAAAACTTAGATAAAATCCTCTTTAGTCAAAGACACTCATTGAACAAACATGGAATAGGATACACAAAACTTAACAACATCCCATATGAAAATGGATTCATTAAAGCAACTACAAATGAAAAATACATATTTGTTGTGAGAAAACAGGTTAGGAATAATCAAACTAAAATGAATGATAGATTAAGGAAATAAAAAATAATGTGGGTACCTAAAACCTTACTTGCATCCTATGATGCAGGAAAACCATGAACACCAAGTGGATCTTAGATAGTGGATGCTCCCGCCACATGATAGGAAATCATAGTCTCTTGAGTACATTGAGCACTAAAGAAGACGGAGCAGTCACATTTGGTGATAATGCAAAGGGAAGAATAATGGGGATAGGAAATGTGGATAACTCTCATAATCCCTCTATTAAAAAAGTACTACTTGTAGATGGTCTTAAACATAATTTGATAAGCATAAATCAATTATGTGATATAGGCTATAAAGTAATGTTTGATAAATATAAATGCACTATAATAGATACTAAAATTAATGAAATCATATTCATTGGAAAAAAGAAAAATAATGTGTATAAAATAAAAAACTCACATAAACCTGATATAACTCTATCTTACCTTGCATCTTCAAATGAGGATCACTGGTTATGACATAAAAACTTGGTCATGCCAATATGGGACAACTTTCTAAATTATCCAAAAGTAAACTCGTGGTAGGGCTACCAAAAATCGATTTTAAAAAGGATAAACTATGTGATGTATGTCATTTTGGAAAACAAACTAAATCATCATTCAAAATTAAAGATATTATTTCTACTTCCAAACCACTTGAATTAATTCATATGGATTTGTTTAGACCAAGTAGAACACTAAGTCTAGGGGGTAAAAAATATGTTTTTTTTATTATCGATTATTTTTCGCGCTTTACTTGGGTTTTCTTCTTAGCAAATAAAAATGATGTTTTCAGTGAATTTCAAAAGTTTTGCAAGAATGTTCAAAACGAAAAAGGATTAAAGATCATTAAAATAAAAAGTGACCATAGAGGAGAACTTAAAAATGATGATTTTGACAATTTTTGCGAAGTAAATGGTTTTGAATACTGCTTTTCTTCTCCACGAACCCCTCAACAAAATGAAGTTGTAGAAAGAAAAAATAGAACCCTTCAAGAAATGACTAGAACCATGTTTTGTGAAAGTAATTTGCCAAAGCACTTTTAGGCCGAAGCTGTACATACAGCCTTTTATATCTTAAATCAAGTTTTGATTCGACCCATTTTAAATAAAACTCCATTTGAACTCTGGTTTTGCAAAACCCCCAGAATTTCGTATTTTAAAATTTTTAGATGCAAATGCTTTATCTTGAACACTAAAGACAATTTAGATAAGTTTGATCCCAAAGCTGATGAGGGAATATTCCTTGGATATTCCTCTAGAAGTAAGGCTTATAGAATTTATAATAAAAGAACTTAATAATGGAAGAATCAATGTATGTAAATTTTGAAGAAAACATTGAAACTAAGGCAACAAACATAGATATTGATAATGATCAAGAGGAAAATGTAAATACATTAGAAAACCAAATTAAGAAATTAAAACTTAATGATGAACAACCCAGTCATAAAGATTGGTGATACATGTATGGACATCCTAAGGAACTCATCATAGGTGAAGTTTCCAAAGGAATTCAAACTCAGTCCAATCTTGATCACAGCTGTGCAACTTATGCTTTTGTATCATACATTGAACCTAAAAATATTAATGAAGCTTGTGATGATAACTATTAGGTAGATGCCATGCATGAGGAATTAAATCAATTTGAAAGAAACAATGTTTGGAAGTTGGTCTCAAAACCTGAAGATAAACAAGTTACTGGAACAAAATGGAATTTTAGAAATAAACTAGATGAATCTAGCAAAGTAGTTAGAAATAAGACTAGACTAATAACTCAAGGCTAAAATCTAGAGGAAGGTATTGATTTTGATGAAACCTATGCTCCTATAGCTAGACTAGAATCCATTAGGATGTTGTTAGCATATGCTAGTCACCTAGGATTTAAATTATTTCAAATGGATGTGAAAAATACCTTTCTAAATGAAATTATTGAAGAAGAAGTATATGTCAAACAACCCTCCGGATTTGAAGATGAACTTAATTCAGATCATGTGTATAAAATAAACAAAGCACTTTATGGTTTTAAGCAAGCACTAGGGTTTGGTATGAAAGATTAAGAAAATTTCTGCTATATCAAAAGTTCTTGATCGGTGCTACTGATTCTACCTTATTCACAAAAAGATTAGAAAATGACATTATAATTATTCAAATGTATGTGGATGATATTATCTTTGAATCAACATATGAAAATTTTTACAAAGAATTTTCCATAATTATGCAAAAAAAATTTGAAATGAGTATGATGAGAGAATTAACGTTCTTTCTTGGATTGCAAATTAAGTAAACTATTAATGGGATTTTTATAAACCAAGAAAAATATACTAGAGAGTTATTGAAAAAATTTAGAATGGATCAAAGCAAAATAGTTAGGACACCTACAGGCACCTCCACCAAGTTAGAAAAAGATGAGAATGAGAAAAAGGTAGATCAAAAATTATAAAGGAGAATTATTGGATCACTCTTGTATCTAACAGCAAGTAGACCTGATATAATGTTTAGTATATACTTGTGTGCAAGATTTCAAGCCTCACCTATTGAATCACATTTGAAAGCAGTTAAGAGAATTCTAAGATATCTTCAAGGGTCAATTAATTTTGGGCTATATTATCCTAAAAATACTAGCTTGGATCTTATAGGATATAGTGATACTGATTATGCGGGATGTAGAACAGATAGGAAAAGTACTAGTGGAACATGTCAATTTCTAGGACACTCTTTAGTTTCCGGGTTTAGTAAGAAACAAAATAGTGTAACACTTTCAACAACAAAGGCTGAATATATTGCAGTCGGGTGTTGTTGTGCCCAAATACTATGGATGAAACAAACCCTACAAGACTCTAATATAATGTTATCAACAACTCCAATATTTTGTGATAACACGAGTGCTATAAATTTATCTAAAAATCCAGTTCATCACTCTAGGACTAAACACATAAAAGTAAAACATCATTTCCTAAGATACCATATACTTAAAAATAATATTAAGTTGGAATTTATTTCAACTAATGAACAATTAGCAGATATATTTACAAAACCCCTTGATGAACAACAATTAGTTAAAATTAGAAGAGATCTAGGTATTTGCCAATTATCAGAAATCACATAAAAAATTACTCTATGTGTATTTTCGGAATACCGAAGGTATCTGCCGAAAATTACTGGATCGGCATACCGAAATTACAACGGTATATCGATTTTATGACAGATTTTTCAGAATGAATGTTTCGACATACCGAAATTACGCGGTATACCGAAATCCCCTGAGACAGTTTTATTACGGTACACCAAAGCATGTACCGATACATCTTCCGAAATCTCCTATAGTTGATTTCGACATACCGAAAATATTTCGGTATACCGAATCACTCGCAAATCCTATTTTAAAACCCAAAATCTATGATTTTTCTTCAGTGTTTTAAAATACGGCTGACCGATCCTTTCAGCTGATTTCTCTCTTTTCCTCCTCTCATCCAAGAGTTCATCCTCTTCAAGCTTCTTCAGCCCTCTCCGTCCCTTTCTTTCCGCTCCTCCACCAATGATGCCCAAAGAAGATGCTCGCATCTAAGGAAAAGAGGAAGCAAACGGAAGACACACCGGCAACGTCTGATACCCAAGCTCCCAAATACCGTTTTGTTGACAATGAAGCCAAGAAAGCTTACCAAGAACGATTTGCAAACAGAGAGGTACTCACTGGAAGACGAATCATCTTTCATGAACTCGAATCCATTAGACCTCTGTTTGATTTCCAGGGTTTAATCCCATTTCTAAGTTCTATAGGTGATAGGTTGTATTATCCTACCCTAGTATCCCAATTTTATACCATCACATATTCTCACTCTCTAGCACATTCCTATATATGTCGCACTACCATAGAATTTGACGATGTCTTACTTGATCAATTATTTAAAATTCCATATTCCAGGACCGACATCACCCTATCTATCTATGAGTTAGATTGGTCCTATGATGAAATGAATAAAGCCATCTCCTTGAATCCTAGGAGCACATTCAAACCCACTAAGATCAAATAACTCACCAAATAATCACGGATTATTGTCTACATTGTGGCCGCCAATTTAGTTCAAAAGAAGGGCCACCAAGATGAATTGAGTGAGCTTACTTTTAAATTTGTCTATGCTATTGTCAAACAAATTCCGGTTAATTCGGGTCAAGTGATTTTTCACTGTATCACTCATGTAAAAACTAAGTTATTTTTTGGACCTCGCTTAACATATTTGTTTGAAAATTATGACATTTCTCTTGATGACGAACCAAAACTACCCGTCAAAACCAAACCCTTAGGAACTCAAGTCATTGCCAAATGGAACAATCCATTGAGCTTCATAGTAAACTCAAAAATCTTCCAGTGGGTTCCTCTTCAACAACAAATGGCCGAGCTATCTCTTCAATAAAAGAAAATGATGGATATCCAAATTCAACAACAGAAACTTATTTCTGACTTGATGCTTCAACAAAATCAAAGACATTAAGAATATATGGAAGGTATCGAGAAACTGAATGATCGGGTCGAGACGTACCAGGACACGCTTCAAGAATATCACCAAGATATTCTTGAACACATAAATCCACCCTCTCCTTAGTTTTAGTGTTGTAACTTGGTAATATGTTTACATTGTTATGAGATTTGGACATCTATAGTATTTCACTTGAATAATTAATGACTCTATTTCTATGTTTTGATTACTTTTGTTTGTCTTGGTTGATATTGATTTTATATCATGGTTGTAGCTCAAAAAGGGAAAATTGTCTATTACATATCACATTTTTGATTATGTCAAAAAGGAGGAGAAATAAGTAAAATATATATAAATTTCAAGGATAATAACATCTATGAAAAGGGAAGCTCAGTTTAAAGGAGAGGATATTGAAATATGATTATAACTTATAATTGATATTTTTGTCATCATTAAAAAGGAGGAGATTGTTAGAAATATATTTTGTTTTGATTATTATATCTGGACTAATGAATTTTTATATATTTTCATGAAAGAAGAAATCGCTTTGTAAATGACATACTTAGAAAAAGTTGAAGGTCATGTAAACTGTATGATATATTGAAAATGTATATTGAATTATATCTACTTAGATTTTATTGTAAATTTAAGAAATTATCATAATCGACATACCTAAGGAAAAATGGTATACCGATACAGTAAAAATCGACATACAAAACGACACTCCGAAACTGAAAATGAAGAATCCAGAAACAGCATACCGAAGCAGGAACAATCGGCACATACAACGGAGTTCCGAAACATACTGTGATGGCAAAACTGAAGGAAAAACGACATACCAGGCATGGTTCTAAATGTCGATTTCGTGTCGGACTTCGATAAGTTGAAAAATAGACACGTATCAGAGAAATATTGGTATGTCGGAATCGTGTCGATGGAAACACAGAAAAAAAATTTGCATTTGTTCAGAAAACTTCCATTTCGATATCGTGTCGGAGTCATGTCGGTAAATTGAAAATAAGACACGTGTCGGAGAAATTTCGGTGACACGCGTAG
>JAMKQA010013604.1:0-22358 GCA_024699735.1 Posidonia australis
GGAAGCTATGATCTAGAAACTTTTCAATTTGAAAGTATATTCATATTCACGAATGCACAAGATTTGTACTATTGACCAGTCACCATCGCCAATCCCAATCTTCTATATTAAAAGGTCTGACTTGTGCCAAGGATGGAGATGGGGGGTTGTATAGAGACTCTCTCTCTTGTTTAAAGAAAACTATTATAGCTACTTATTTACAAAGTAAAAAGTTGGAGAGTAATGTAAATTGTCTACTTTAGTTAAATTTAAATTTTATTATACTTTTATTAGAATGCAAATTTTAGAAAAATTTAAGACTATAATATAAAATTTACAAATAAATCCCAATACACATGTACCAAACCTTAAAAAACCCACTTCCCTAAATTCTACATCACTGCCAACAACATCCCCAACAACATCCCCCCTCCCCCACCTCTGTCCCTCTCCAACTCCTTTCCTAACGTGGCGATGCTTGCAATCCTCCACTACTATTATCATCGCCTCCACCCGTCCCTTCCTTACCTTTGGCTCTTGACGTTGCAACAAGATAGAATATACGTTTTTTGCAAATTATTTAGTTGTTTATGTTGGAAAAAAAATACCAAGAACATTAATGCTATTATCTCTATTGAAGATTTCATTAATGTAACTAAGTAAAGGACTTAACTTCGATGAAGACTGAAGTTAATTGAGATTTATAGTTTTATTTTGTGTAAATATCGATATTAGAACATATAGATATGCTTTTTGATATTTTATCAAAGACTAAAATTTCTTTTAGTCATCCAAGTGATTGGACGATGATCCTATTGTTAATGATGATAATGAATTTATATATTTTAATACAGGTAGGGAAAAAATAAATTAGTCTAAATGTTGAAAATGTTCAAAAAATTTAACCACGAGTTTAGCCACACAATAAACAGGATATAGCCACAGGTAAAATTAGCCACGGATTTGCCACGGTAATATATGGTACCTAAGCTAGCCACGGATTAGCCATGGTAATATATTGTGCCTAAGTTAGCCACGGATTAGCCATGGTAATATATGGTACCTAAGTTAGCCACGGAATAGTCACGGTAAGACACCATGGCTAAATTAGTCACGGAATGACCACGGATCTTTATACAAAAAAGATATTATTTAGCCACAGATTAGCCACAGAATTAGACCGTGACTAAATTAACCACGGTCAACAAGAACCGTGGCTAAAATTTAGATAAGGAACTTTTAACTATAGACTTAGCCACGGTCAAAAGCCGTGGCTAAATGCAATTAGCCACGGCTTTTTTGTATTAGCATGGAATTTGACCGTGGCTAAAGTCTTATTTTCTCGTAGTGTGTGAGTTCGAAACTCGACTTTAGTGGTGCAAAAAAAAAAAACCATTTTAAGTTTACTTCTATAAGTATCCATGTTTTCTAGCAATTGAATATATTTTTATGTACTTTATGAAACTAAAACTAGCTTTTGTAAATATCCATATTTTAAGGAATATATTTTGAAATACTTCATAAAAAGGAGAAAGAATATCCCATGTTATTTTTAGAAAATATTCTTATTTTTATTATATTTAGTAAATCCTGACTCCAGTGACTTTGGCAAAAAAACGTCACTACTGCCAGTTGGAGGTATGCCTAAAAACAAATGAGAGGACGGAAAACACAAACAACAAAGGGTTTTGGACGCATCAAAGTGCCGGCGTCTATAGCAAAGCAGTCGCGCTGTTTTACTGGCATGTCATCTCAACGCACAGTGGAAGGAAGCAAACCGTGTTCTGCTTATGTCGTTAGTTAAAAAAACGTGTTCTGCTTATGTCGAGAACACCCGTGTCCATTAACAGCACTGCGCATAACGCAACTCATGCGCAGTCTAATTGATTTCCAAACTTAGAATACAGAAACTACCGTCTGAGATACGTGTGCATCCTTATCCACAATTTTCCGTCAGAGCTAGCACTTCAACAGTAACAAGGATCAAACTTAAATTTCTAATCTTCCAATTGAGTCTAAACAGCCAAAAGATTGAAAGAACCAAGGCCATTGGATTATGAGAAATCAAATTAAAGATACCCAAAAATCCTAGATTCCATTGTCTTTAAAAGAACTAAAAAGCATGCAGCTCACATTACAGACGGGTAGCACATATAAAACTAAATCCTATTCTCTCGGTGTGGAATTGCATCATAATCAAATTTTAATGCATTCTGAATTACAACGGTACGAGGGTAATACTCTTTTCTCATTGCTCACGAGTGGTTCAAGATAAGATTTACTCTCCATCTGCTGCAGCGGTAGCATGAGTAGGGTACCGCCACATGATATCTTCCCATGTGCTCTGTCCATCTGCAACCTCCTTCACTACTGTTGCCACTTCTTCGATGCCTACACGAATCTGTTTCCTGCTGTCTCTTTCTCGGATCGTCACAGTTTGTATGTCATCCACGGTGATGGCAAAAGGTACCCCAACTTCATCAGTCCTTGCATATCGTTTCCCTATTGATGTACCTGCAATAAATCCAGACAAATTATAGCTGTTTTCCAAGTACCTGGTACATGGAGAACTTGCATCCATTCATCACACAATAACAAAATCATGTGACAGGCACTCAGACATTTCACATAGGTATTGCCACATATTATAGTTATAGTCCAGAGAATAAAGCCTTTTGGCTTTGATCACCAAGAGAATAAATACAATAATAGCATTATAGAGTGTACATACCTGTGACTTACAAACTACCAGTCAATGTTTTAATCTATATACAGATGTATGCAATTGTCTTTTCCAATGTGTATAAACTGTAACAGATCATTGTGTAACCAAGAATCTACAAAAAATTATGCACCAACAATAACCTTAATGTCGCAAGTCATTCATGCCTATTAACCAATTTGAATCCTGCAGAATCCACGTCACTTCCAAGGCATGGCTTCTATCTATTTCCAACCTTATGTTGTATCCATGCCATGTCGTGTAATTGGCTAAATAAAAAATGACATCCCATGATCCAAATACAAAAAGAATGCAGTTCTTTCTAAAAGACATTAGTATTTTATCACGTTTCGAAATGTTAGCACTTAGCAAGAAACACCATTACAGGTCACTAAAACAACATGATTTGACTTATCTGTTGCCTTGGGATTGCTACACAACCAAAGGTCTCAAGAAATATCCACAGGAGATATGCACTAGAAATTTCTAAGTTTCTGTTCAAGGATTTCCATTTTAGTGAATTACTGTATATGCCTTATGTTTGTTACCACTCTTTAGTTCCTGGTTCCTATGTTACCTGTGATATCAATAATATGAGAGATTCCAGCTTCAGTAAGCGATTTTGAGATGATTCTGGCCACATCATCAAATTTCTGTAACTTCACCAAAGGAAAGACAGTACACTTATATGGTGCCACAAGAGGTGGAAACCGAAACACGTTAAGCTGTTCAGCATCTGGAGTGCTTGGTCTGGTGTAAAAAGAATGCTCAAAAAGACAGTATATAATTCGTCCAATGCCAAATGAGGGCTCAATAACTGAAGGTGTAAACTCCCTTTGATGCTCCTTTTTCTTTTCCATGTTGATTGTAACCATGTTCTTCTTTATGGTGACATCTTTCCCAAGAGTGCAAACCTGAAATTGTACCTCTCCCTTGGATTCTAAGGCAGCTTTCATGTTCAAAGCTTCAGTTTCACTCATAGCCTAGAAACATATCTTATATTAATAGCTTTCTCAAGGCATAAAATATGATGGTGATTTAGCTGCTTTGTCAACCAACACTACAAAATGCAATTTAGTATTTACCTCTAATGCTTGGACCACCATCTTTTGGTTACCCTTAAAGGCAATCCCCAGCTCCTTCTTTGATGGGGATATGATCAGTTTCTGAAAATAACATGCAAGAAAATCTGCTTCGTTAAACTTTCAAAATAAATAAATGTACAGTAAAATATGCACATACTTGAGAAGTATCCAGAAAAAGAAGCAAAAAAGGAGATGAACAAGGTAGCAGATTTTAAGAGATAGTAGTAGTATATGCCTCAAAAAAATTACATTCAAACAAAAGTAACGGCGAAACAAACAGCAATAGAGAATAGGGTTACCTCCACTTCTCTTGGCTCCGAATACTTTTCATGAGCAACTAGATTGGCACCACTTTTATCCTGTTTTGACATTAAGGAAAGCAACTTTAAAATTTATCATTCTTAAGAAATGTTAAATGTGGATGAAGATATTTCATGCGGCACCAAAGAATATATTTATTGAAAATGTCAACTGTAAATAATAGAGGTAACTTGACATTCGATCAGACTACGCTTTAACAAAGGAAAAAGATAAAAGTTCATAAGCCAGAAAGAAGGGGGAACTCGAGGTGGTGCTGTAACATAAGTGCAGGAGTAATATTTTCAAACAAAGTGGTGGAAAACTAAGTCCTTGCAAATTCCATCTTCCCGCAGATTATTGAAAAAAAAAAAGGAGGTTTGAGAGCAACCAAAAGAGGCCACCCAAGACAAATAGAATCAACATCAAGATTCAATTCCTATAAAGCCAATAAAAGGTCAATGTGCAATAGGACAACAAAAACAAACAAAAAGAACAACAATGGACATGAAGGTGAATAAGACATGCAGAAGGTATCTAATAAAAATATTAAAAAACCAGAATACCATAAGCAAGAAAAGCATAAACACAACATGCAAGAATAATAAGCAAGACACGTGAAGCCAAATGATAATAATTTCTCACATTTCCAATTAAAGTGACTTTTCCATTATCTTACCGTGTGAGCACGCAAATCATAAGCAGATCTGTCTGCAATTCCAACACACTCAATCCAGCCATATGAACTCTCTATCTCAGCATCCCAGCAATCTGCAGCATAGTGAGCCATCTCATTTGGTAAATGTTGTCGGAAGCGCAAACGGTCCTTGTCAATTCCAAGATTCTTTAGGAAAAGATAGACTCTTCCAATGAAGTAACCAAGTGTTTCATTGTTGACAGTACCCTATCATGTTGAATCAAAAAGAGGCAAGGTAAGCAATATGTATAAAAAGAAAGGAAAAGAAAAGATCCAACATTGATCAAATCCTCTTCAAGAGAAGAAGAAAAAAATAGCACCAACCGTGGAGACCGCTTCTCTCAAGACAGTCTTCTTTGCATCTTTCCCTGTTAGTTGTTCTTCTCTAGGAAACATAAGGAATTCCAAGTCAGCCACATCAGCGAATTTTGGATGAGATTTGTCTTCAGGATCTACGAAGTGCTCAATCTCTGCTAAAGTGAACTCACGCACCCTCAGAAGTCCTTGACGAGGAGATATCTGATTGTCAAATAACAAACTTTAGAAGACAAGCTTGGCAAAGAATAGGAGATGAACAGGATTAACATATTTAAACATCAAAATAGCAGACAGACTGATGTAATGATGTAAAAGTACTCAAGGAAGAAAATTTCAACCTAGACAATCTTTTCCTACTATATATACAAGGAAATTCGAAGGAAACTAGAAATTCTACACATACTTCAATCATTTTAAAAGAATTGTAGAAGTTCATGAAAGGTATAACATGATCAAGCTAGCAAAAGCCAAAATTGGTAAACGGCAATTAAAAACAAGAGATTTGTAAAATGATATTAAGATTATGCATATGCAGCCAAATGGAGATTACAAATTTATGCTAACAAAACCAGATAGTGGGATTCATGCATATAGTCATCAGCTTGTAAGTCTGTAATATCTAGTGCATTAATTCATCATGAAAGCTTTCAGTTTCCAGGTCATGCCAGATTACAAAACTTGGTAAAATATGATAGGAAAATGGTAAATTATAAATCACCCATCTCCCACCTCCTAAACAGCTGCATGTTCAAGGGAACTATAGTGTTATAAATAGAAAAAGTAAACAAACAAACAAATTAACCTAGTAACACCTGCCATGAAGAAATCACAGAACTGCCAAGATTTTTAAAAAATAGTAAAATAGTTTGAGACCCCTTGAAAAGGACAATTTACAGCAAAATCATTCAAATACAAAAAAAGTCATAAAGGATGCAACAGATCTTGTATGGAAACAACTTAGATTACGAGCAGTGCCAAACAAGGATCAGATCCACATGATACAACTGTTTTCCTCGGGAAACAGGAAAAGAGAGAAAATGTCAATACCTCATTTCTGAACGCTTGTCCAATCTGAGCTGCTGCAAATGGAAGTTTGTTCCCATTATAGTAATACAAGTCCTTGAAATTCACAAAGATGCCCTGTGCAGTTTCTGGCCTCATATATCTATGATTAACAATTGAACCAAACCACACACAATAAGCAAATAATGCCAAAAGGCAAGATTATTCATCATATTAATAATGATCTCACCCCGGATATAAGCCAGTTGGGCCTATAGATGTCTGAAACATAAGATTGAAAGGGTATGGATCTGATAGGGTATTTTTGGTATCAGGAGCAGTTATACCATACTGCTTAATTTTTGCACCAAGCTCCTCTGACGAAAGATCATCCAATACAGCAAGCACATGCTTGAATTCTGCAGCCTCCTCTGGTGACAATGATATATCTTTCTCGAGCTTCTCCTTGCAGAAGTCTTTGAGAAGGTGATCTGCACGATGGCATGTCCCAGTCTTCACATCCTTGACCATTAGATCAGTAAATTTTTCCACATGACCTGACGCTTTCAAGACAGGTTCTGGGGTTACACAGGGGCAGTCGACCTCTAACATGCTCTCCTCAAGGACAAAATGCTGTAGAAAAGGTAATCAATGAAGAAATGATAAACGAAAATGCAAGTGGATGTTGCACACTCTTTGTTAGTATCTGATAAGTAAATATTGATGATATCCACCACACCGTTTTTATGAATTAGGATTTAGAAGAAATCTAGCTGAATCCAAAATGAATATCATTGTACCAATCATACTTACTAAATACAATTTGTCCACCGATATGCAGATAGCGAGGTAACATTACAATTGATAGCTATCACAGAACCCTAGAGATCTGACAGTGCTATAAAGATTTAACATAGATCAGAATTACTATGGGTGGAAGAATCACATTCGTGAGGACAATACCATCAAAACCGAAAGCATTAGATTCTAGCAGATGAAAAGAAAGATAGCGAACAACTGCAAGTTAAGGAGTCATCAACCGAAAAAAAATAAATCTGAACGGTTGTTCGATTCACAAATCACAACAACGGCGAATCGAATGACACTTGTGAGAACAATGCTCTAACCACAAAACACAACTCTCAAGCTAAATAACTACACATGCTAGCGACAAACACCATAACCACCAAAAAATAGCAACAAAATGAGGGAAACAACAACATCCCCATACCTGTCGCCAGAATGCGAGCACGTTAGCCTTGACTCGGCACCCCGGCGGGCCGAAGTCATACAACCCGGCGACGCCGCCATAGATCTTGAACGACGGCATATAAAAGAGCTTCCTTTCCAACGTATTCACAACGGACTCCCTGAACTTATCCCTACTCAACCCTCCGCCACCGGTGGCCGCAGCAGCCGCCGCCTGGAGCTGCTTGGCGGCAGCATCGGCGTCCAACTTCAGCGACTTCAGCTTTTCAACGGCGGCGTCGATCTCGGCCTTGTTGGCCGCGCAAGGGCGGGCCTTGAGGGCCTTCACCACCTCCGCCTGGCCGTCGACGAGCGCCTGCCTGTCGGCGAGGGCTTTGCGGAGGAGGGAGTCGTCTGTGGTAGCCATGGCGGCGGTTGAGAGGAGGCGACGAAGGGGGGAGACAGGGGAGGGGAGACGGGAGGGTTTTGGGGATTTGATGGCGATGGAGATGAGGAGTGGGAAATGGTGGAGCATACGAAAGAGAGGGGAGAGAAGTATCGCCTCGCTTCGCGTCTGGTTTTCTGTAGGGTTTTTGGCCTTTTTTTCTTTCTTTTTTTTTGCTTTTTTCAATTGGAAGAAGTGAGTGGAATGGAAGTGCCAATTGCCAAACATTGGGGGTGCCAACGGGGAGTGTATTGCACAATTTGTCTCGTAGAAGTCATTATTGTGGAATACTACCTCCAACACAACATCACCCCGTTGCGTCAAAACCATACTTGTCGAAGGAAAAGGCTACTGACTCTAACTGTAACTAAAGTATCAGATTAGCCATCTCAATTTGGACAGTATTTATATTGATGTGAGACTAAAGAGAAGGCTCGTATAAATAACACTTGTCTCGAGGGCATCTATGCAACAGTCCCTCAGGAAATGTTCATGTTGTGATTACCCAACGGTGGAGAGAATATCAGCAAAGGTGGCACAGAATAATATGCTGTGATTGGTTAAATATCTCTGATAAAAATACCATTTTATGTTGTGTTCTGCTGCTCAAGACACCGTCACTAACAGCAGAAGATTGCTGTGCTACCTGAAATTTCTCTTCTCGGATCATGTGGGAGCCTCTACGCTCGATTTGACTGTGCAAGTTGACATGCATTTGTTGGTTTATCTCAAATTTTTACTGACCAAATAACGAACAAAAGGTTCCAAGGAAGAAGTGGAGGGGCCGTGTCCTCGTGAGTCGTGTGAAGAGGGGAAGGAAGTAAAGGAACCCAAGTTTGACAACGATGGTAGATGTCTTTAATTTAATCTATTATGATTAAAAAAATATCTCCATTTTAATGGGCATTCTGCCATTGGAATTGGCGGTGTGGGGACATGGGCATGGCAGGCCAGAGGGGCGTAATCTAATCCAGTTATGGACACGTCCTTGGATTTTTCTTTCTTCTCTGATTTTATACAGAAAAAATTCCAGTCGAGATCCGGACTTCCACTGAAGATCACGACTTGCAGCCATGATCGATCCAAGTGTTGACCGATGGAAAAGCATCAAGTCACTTGTCCAAGTCAAGATGCTGTTTTGTATGCAATATGACCAGAAACGAAATTATCTTGCCTCAGATCCACATCTTTTGTTTCAAAACCTTCAGATGTGCACAGGCATACATATAACTTTTGCATTGCAAATCAACGTGGTCCCCATACATGGCTTAACCATGGTGCTGTCTTAATACCGCCGAGAAGAACCAATGCATTATTCAGTGAAGGTCAAGAAATTTTGTTTTGGTTATCTGATGGGGATTTAGAAACGTGTTGACATGGAAAATATTCCGTTTGATTTTCTCTTCTTCTTTTTTTTACATTAGAATCAATAAAATCAAAATCCTAACCAATATCAAATACAGTCGTGGTCTAGCTTTCCGTCATTTTGTTCAAAAGCGACTAAAAACACAGTGTTGGTCTTCCCATGTCTTGTGGGCACGCACGTATTGGAGATTGTTATGCTTTGGAAGACAATTTGAAAGAAATATACATTCATCTTTACTAAGCGCAAACATTTTATTTAATACAAGAATGATCTGATTACTCCCGCAGTTGATTTGTTTTTTTCTTGAAGTCAAAGTTGTCCACTATTCGATCTTTCTTCTAACAATTACGACGAAGTGGAGGAGAGACTTCTCATGCGGCAGCAGAGAAGAGGACCTTCACAAAAGAACGCAGCAAACCTATGATAAGAAGTAAAGAACCAAGATATATAAATATATGATTTTACAAGCAAAACACCCTGAGAACTTCACAAAGTAAGGTGAAAATCATGAAATGGTCTGCGTTCTCACCAATTTAAACAGAGGTAATAATTTAAATTTTCTGTGTTCGAATCAATGACAGGTGTACAAACCTTGAAGATGCAAAGCAGGAACTAATCGACTTACGTACCTTCAGAGAGGTCTTGCAGTCGTCTGCAGAACCTATTGTAACAATGCATTAGAATGTTATCAGGATAGAAGTCATAGAACCATCTTATGCCTTTTCGCTTACTGGGAATGCACGCCGCAGTTTCTATATTTGGCTTATAAAAATCACGAGCATCAAGAAAACAATTGGGATTAATGATGGAGAGGACTATTCTATGATAATTTGCGATGTCCCCCGAATTAACTTAATTAACACAGTTCCACCACTTGTAAGAGGTTTCTCTATTATGTTAAAAATAGAACTCAAATAGCATACAAACTTTATATATTAAAAAATTAATTTTCAAAATCTTAAACATATTGTTTTCATCACAAAATAAAACATATGTGGAAACATACCTGAATTCTATTAGATCAAAATTCAATAAGATGTGAGTTAATATAAAATCAATTAAAATATTATATATTATTTTGTGATTAATCTTATTGAAAGTGATTTATTTGATTTTAAATCGAGTCAATTGATTTTCTTAAGTGGTGTAAGTCTTATGTATAGAGACTATTTGAACATATTGTTATTTATTAATAGACGGAATTGAAAATATATGTCTTTTATAGAATTCTATAAATAAAGATCATAGTCTGCAAATCCTAAGTACACATGATATAGCAATGCCTTGCTTCTCTCTCACCTTCATCTTAAGTAAGAAGAAAAGAAGACTTAGGGACTTGGAAGACCCGATCAAGGTTGACGATCAAGGATTTCTACAATTTTCATATGAATTTAGGTATGTTTCCACATATATTTTATTTTGTGATGAACATGATATGTTTAGATCTTGAAAATCGATTTTTGATATATAAAATTCGTATACTATTTGAGATATACTGTTAACAAGTGGTATCAAAGCAACCGTGTCATTTCATTATAAAATTATATGTTTTTGATCTAAATCATGTTAAAAATCGTTGGATTTTTGCTTTCTCTGATTGATTCGTGTATGAACAACTTTGATATCATATTTTCGTGCATCAAAATTAAGAAAATATGGTGTTATCTTAATCGGATTTTTTGACCAATGCTAGATCAAGTCTTTCTGATACCTCTTAGGCACCGAATCACTAGTCATGTGCTTAAGAGGCTCTCCTTTGATGGCAATTCGATCGTCGGATGTTCCAACACCACCATCTCCATTCTTGTTGCGTGTTTCTACGGTTAATTAAGACTTCTGAGTTTTTCAAGTAATCGGATCCAGACTGGATCCATTTACCCATCTATGTAGTTATTCTGTGATAATTGCAAAGAAACTTTTGCATTTATATTTGTCCATTTGAGCTTATTTTTAATCAAAAAAACTCTATAAAATTATTTGATTTAATGGAAAACCCAACAAAATTTTTTTATTTCTATTAAATCATGAACTTTCAAGTTATTGCACTCTAAATAATAGTTATTATGGATAATTCTATACGTTGCTAAAATTTTACTGTTAGTCCTTGAAGTTTAGACATTGATTTCAAAATGTATCTTGCATGAAGATAATTTATGTTAGAATAAACTATTATAATTTACTTTAAATTGCATTTCAATCATTTTATCATGCCTTAATAATTAATTGTTAGGCCATGACTTATGAAATCAAATAAATTCGTTATTGGTAATCAATTATAAATTGTTTTCTATTTAAGAATAAATTAATCAAAGTAACACCCTACCAAAGTAGACTCTCTTACCTAAATTAATCTATTCAAGATAAAAAGATGTTACTGTGTTTGAGATTCATGCGAATAGTAATTAATCCAAAGAAAGTTTACTATTTGGCCAAATATCAAACACACTTATAATAATAAATATGTAACAATTATATGATTGTGTCATGTAGATAATTAGTCGACCTAACGGAAAACTTATTACTTGACAGAACTAATTGTTAATATTTGATTACTATATTTAAAAATACTACTTGCAAATTGATATTTCTGCCCAAAAATTAATTTTCGATGTTACGTTAAGTATCTTGAGATGAGTCATACCATAAATTGAATTTATTTATTTGTTTCTTTATTATTAGAGATTAATATGTTTATCATTAGACTAACTATTCTCTTGATTTCGATTATTTATTAATTTCTTCAGTCAATGCATCTACTTCTATGATTGCCAACATAAATTCAATTCTTATGCTTAATGACACAAACTTCAAGTACCGGGAAGAGAATGTTACGATTGTTCAAGTACTTAGAGGTTGAAAACAAGAAAGCACAAGTAGCAGATTGTTCCATCTTTAGGACTAAATTTAGATCAATGCATCGGAGATTAATCATAATGTTCTCTGTCCAATACTTGAAATTTATGTCAATAAGCATGAGAATTGAATTTATGTTGGTAATTATGAAAGTAGATACATTAATTGAATAAATTAATAAATAATCGAAACCAAGAGAATAGTTAGTCTAATGACAAACATATTAATCTTTAACAAAAAAGAAACAAATAAATAAATTCAATTTATGATGGAACCCATCTCAAGATACCCAACGCAACATCAACATTTAACCATTGGACAAAAATGTCAACTTGTAAGTGGTACTCTTCAATGTAGTAATCAAATATTTACAATTAGTCCTATCAAGTAACAGACCCTCCTTTGGATTCACTAATCACCAATATGACATAACCATATAATTATCACTATTTATTACCACAAGTGTGCTTGATATTCGATCAAATAGTAACCTTTCTTTAGGCCAATTACTATCTACATGAATTTCAAATACACTAACATCTTTCTATCCCAAATAGACTAATCTAGACAAGAAAGCCTACTTTAGTAGGATGTTACTTTGATTAATCTATTCTTAAATAGAAGATAATTTATAGTTGATCACTAATAACAAATTTATTTCATTCCATAAGTTATGGTCTAATAATTAATCATTAAGGCATGACAAAAAGACTGAAATGCAATTTAAAATAAACTATAATAGTTTATTTTAATATAAATTATCTTCTAACCATGCAAAATATATTTTGAAATAAATGTCTAAACTTCAATGATTAAACAATAAAATTCCAGAAACATATAGAATCGTTCACAATAACTATTAATTAGAGTGCGATAACTAGAAAACATAGGACTTAATAGAAATAAAAAAATTCTATTAAATTTTCAATTAAATCAAATAGCTTTATAAAATTTTCCTAATTAAAAAAAAACTTAGATAAAAAAAATATAAATGCAATGACTTCTTTATAATTATTACAGAATAACTAAATGGACGAATAAATAGATCCAACCTGGATCTGATTACTCTGAAAACTCAAAAGTCCTAACTAACTACAGAAACACACAGAAAAACAGGAGGCAATGGCGTTGAAACCTCCGACGGTTGGACTGTCGCCAAAAGGACGCCTCCCAAGTGCCTGGCTAATAATGCAACACCTGGGAGGCATCAGAACGATCCGATCCGACGATGATCAAAAAATATGATTAAGATAAAACCATATTTTCTCGATTTTGATGCATAAAAACATAATATCAAGGTTGTTCATGCACGAATCAATAAGAGAAAGCAAAACTCTAACGATTTCTAACATAATTTAGATCAAAAACAAAAAGATATGATGAAATGACATGATCACTCAAATACCATTTGTTAAAAATAGAACTCAAATAGCATACGAATTTTATATATTAAAAATCGATTTTCAAGATCTAAACATGTCATATACATCATAAAATAAAACATATATAGAAATATATCTGAATTCATGTAAAAATTGTAAAAAACTTTGATCACTAACTTTGATTTGGTATTCCACGTCTCTAAGCCCTCTTTTCTTCTTCTTACTAAAAATGGAGGTGAGAGAGAAAAAAAGAATGCTATATCACGTGTACTTAGAGTTTAGCGATTATAACTCTTATTTATAAAATTCTATAAAAAATACATTTCCAATTTAACCCATCAATAAATAACAATATGTCTAAATAGTCTCTATACACAAGACCCATACCACTAAAGATGTTAATTAACTCAATCTAAAATCAAATAGATCATTGTTGATAAACCTAATTACAAAATAACATATAATACTGTAATTTATTTTATATTGATTCACATCTTATTAAATTTTAACCCAACATTCCATCCATGGTCTCTTTATTTGTAAGACTTAACGCGCAATATTTCGAAGGCTGACTTCAAGTTAGAATACAACCATGCAACCTTAGGACATTTTTAATATCATATGTATTATATTCGTGGATCTTTTTAGCAACCCTTAGATCCATAAGACAAAGTTTGTGATTGTAATGTTTACTTCCATTACATTGTTGGTCGAATAGTTATCGATCAGAGTCGAAGATTCCCATGAGAAGAGATATTATGTCCATCAACCAAAAAAAAAAACATAGCTCACGCTTATCTAGTAGCATTTAGCCCATCTTAACTGCCTGGATACAGAATCTATTTTTGGCACAACCCTTTAGGAAAAAAAATACCATCCTTGCTGGTCCAGAAGCCTCCTTTTTTTCTTACTTTTCATAAGCAATATGGAAGTTTTAACCATTAGCCTAGATGTCAAATCTATAAGAATGGTGATGAATTATCCAGAATCATGTTATACGGTAAATCATTTGGTTATCATGATTTTTTTTAATGTAATTATTTTCCTACTTTTCCTTTTCAGTGCATGAAAGCAAAGTTAGTATGCATAAGTTCCTTCAACTTGATCTAAACCTCAGAGCATTACATATTCAAACAGGATTAAATCCATTGTTGGGGCTTTACATTCCATCTATTTCTCACTAGGGGAAAATTTAATATTGTAAATTATTAAAAACAATAACATAAAATAATAAATAACATTATTTATTTTATTATACATTAAAACACTATATTATTGATTATATACGATTATATGGTTACAACTATTTATTCAACATATGGGTTGATTGAAACGGGTTGATTTTTTATTACGATGGATTGATGAAACAATGGCTAGTCCAATTGTTGCTTCAGCGGCTGCAATAGCCAGAAGCCAGAAAAGGAAAGCATGAGATGCAAAAAATGCACAGAAGTAACATTAAATAAATAATTGTAAGCGGAGGCCATAGACAGATGCATTTGCCTCAGAACAATGCTCTATATGCACTTTGGAGGAATTAAAATGACTGCAGGCCTTGCACATGGATGAGACGAAAGAGTATCAAATTAGTAACGTTTGTTTAAATGTCCTCACAGTTTATTGCTCTGTGGTGGCAGAACCTGTCATCCACCGCCAAACACTAGAGTTTTGTCTCTTGGCTTCTGCAGAGTCCAGTTCTGAAGAAGAGTTTTGCTGACGGTGGATTTCCAGTTCACGCTCTATAGAATGCTGGGGCTCTAGTTTTCTCTTTATATCTGCAACTTGTAACTGCAAAAAAGAACTTCTGTAAAGATCTAAAACAAACCTCATGCCAATTCATTTAGACATCAAACAAAAAAAACAAACACCTCCAGCTTGAAGCATCTTGATCTTTCAGCCTCTAGTTGTCCTTGGACAGATTCAAGCTCCTTCAACATGATGACATGGATAAGCAGACTTAAATCAAATGTGAAACATAACTTCAGTAAGAAAAATAAATACCAATGATAATTCGCTGTGTGAGTTCTTCAACTCCTTGAGATCATCTGTGAGCCTTTGATTTTCACTTCTAACATCAGTAAGTTTGGCTTGCAACATCTGTTTTTCCATTGATAATACACTGATTTCTATGCCACTTTTAGAGTAAGCTTCAGCGTCAACTTCCTCAATCTCTCTTTCCTTTGGATTACTTGATTCCACCATTTTAGTTTCGATTGATGCCAATGCATAAGCAGCACTTACAGAAGCAGCAGCTGCTGCTGCTGCTGCTGATTGAAGAATCCGAGGTGGTGGTGCTATGACACTTGGCTTTGATTTTAAAACATGTACCTACAATAGAAAAAAGAAGTTGTTCAATATATTCAATAATAATCTGTTAGCATAATTAGGGACAGAAATGCAGATTCATTTTAGAAATGGACCAGCGCCAGGACAGAATACTTGACAAATTTACCAAGGGTGACAGTGATAATGTTAAAATATTTGTCTGGTAAACTCTATTCACTTGGAGAATTATCCAGGGTGTCCGTTAAAATTTACCAAGGGTGTCTGTTAAAATATTATCCAGAAAACTATATATATGCACTTTCAAGGTAAAACTAAATAAAGGAATTCATTGGAGAATTTCAGGCTATTTTTTAATGGAGACATGATTTTTTTGGTGAACAGTTTGCAATGTTTACTAGAAGATCAACAAAGATACAAACCTATAAAGGCAAAGACTACTTGACATCAACATTTATATCACTCATAACTTAATGTTCAAATGGAGTAATTTGGAAGGTGTTAATGTAAGAAACATCTCCCTGAATAAATTCACTGTCAGACATAAATAACTACATCTCCACAAGAGCATTATTTTGCATGCTTGCAAAAGAGTGTAATGATGAGGAACATACAACTAACCATACATGAGCACATCTCATGCTATAACAAAAAATAGAAGGGAACCTTGCAAGAGAATTTATAATCAGCAAATCACAATTTAACAAATTTGTCGTCAAAAATGTAATAAGTTTGATACCTCATTTTGGTACTTCCCATTGTATCCACCAAAAGCAACCAATATTTTCTCTCCATCAATTGTTTCTGAGCAAAGGCTAAGACCCTACCAACAAGTTTTGTTAAATATTAATCAGTCGCATAACTCGTACTCAGTAGACAGGATTAGAATTCAAGAAAATGACTCATGGAGATGGAATAAGATACCCAATTTTCCAGTTAGCAACGCAATAATAAACAAAAATATTAAACGTGAATAACGTATTCAGATTTAATGCATAACAAATTTTATGGACAACTAAAATGTTGAATTTGGTAAATCAAATTGCAAATGCTAGTTTCTGGTTGATTTCTGTTTTATGTAGCATTAACGAGTTAAGAAGACAAAGATAAATGATTAACAAATGTACTTTCAAGAATATTTTTACGACATTGCAAAAGTAATGATAGTATATGGTTGATTTCTGTTTTATGTTGCAATAACAAGTTAACAAGACAAAGATACATGATTAACAAAATATACTTTCAAGAATAATACTATAACATCTGTTAAAATATGAGCATCTAACTTAAAATCAATTGACTATGAACAAAAAAGTCTATCTATATATAACTATAAGTTTAATCCTCACTTTTTCCAATATAGAACTATTCCAACATTCTATCAAACTTGTAGTCTCTTTTAGGTTCTACAAGTATCTTTTTTAGATATAGATAGATGTGTGTAGACTTAAATTTATTTAAATATCTTTTGACTCTGATAATATGTTGAAATATGAATATTCAACTTAAAATCAATTAGTTATGTTATGAGAAAAGGTATCCATCTATACATAACCGTAAGTTCAATCTTCACTTTTTCCAATGTGACACTATTCCAACAATATTTGAATAGATGTTATTGTTAAATGATAGTTAATATTTGCGTGGAATTCTTTGCTGACAATGACTGAAAGGTTCGTTTCATATAATTCTTTGTAGCAATTGCCATCATGACCTACAACATGCAAGAACCATCCATCAACATGTTAGCAATAACACAAAAAGAAGAGCTACTATTCTAGCCCCACCATATTCATAGATTTAAAAAACAAATCTCAGATGCATCCTTAATGAGTCAACTGGCAATTGACAGTCAAAAGAAGAAAATATGAAAACAAGAAAAGAAATTAAATCACAACCTCACTAGCAAGTGGATCCCGTTGAGATACTCTTGTTGCCACCGACCAAATAAGTTTGGACATGTTCAATTGGATGGTTTCCAAGGCACCTGTGAACATAGTCAGGAATAAATCCCAGGAAGTACTGAAACAGAACAAGAAAAACAAATAAAAAATTGTAAAATCAATAAAAAGTAAAGAGTTGCTAGAATACTATTATTACGGTTATTTTATAGAAACATAAACATTCTACCACTTTTATTGTCCCCACCACCAGCTATATACCAGCTCCCACCCAAGATAGTGCCAGCATGACCAGCTCTTGGATGCACAGCATCGCCTTGAGCCTGAGTTTCGGACCAGTCCATCTGTAGGGCAACCAATACAGAATTACAGGCAATCCTGGATGATTAAGGATGTGAATTCATTCTATGCCAATTTTCACCAACCACAGCTACTTCGATTATTCAACACAAAAAATATTAATACCATGACTCTAACCACAGCTACTTCGATTATTCAACACAAAATATATTTATACCATGACTCTCTACTAAGCACACAAAAATGGAAAACATCTTCAAAATTGTTAACTATTATATCAAAACCAATGAATGATAAACAGTGATTTCATCCATGACATCAACACCCTTCCTCAGGTTTATTGACCTGAACATCGTGATGCATAAATAACGGAAGGTGATGCAAGGCTGGCATGTGTGAGCACATGGAAAACATTGACCAATATAAAATCTATATTAAGTATCAACAAGTACATCATGAGTGAAAGTAAAACCTAAGTGGAGGTTGGTTCCATTACCATGTTGCTCGACAAAACTAAATCAGTTGGTGATAAACTGTGACAATCAAGTCATTATTAATCATATTTGTCCAATTAAATAGATCCACCCCCCGCCCACAAAGTAACTAAATATAAACTGTTGAAGGGAAAAGAGATTAAATCTGTGCATTATTTCTGAGTGAGGAGTTACGTAAATATATATGGACCATTAGATATCCTAAACTAAATGGATATCCAATAATTTAATAACCCATAACACTAACACATGATAAAATAACTTTAACACTCCTCCTCAAACTGGAACATATATATCAACCATGTTCAACTTGTCACACAGAAATTGAAACACCCCAACACTCAATCCTTTTATAAAGACATCAGCCAACTGCTTTGATGATTGAATGTAAGGGATAGAGATAACACCCCTCATCACCAATTCACCATATCCCGAATGTAATGACAATCAACCTCTATATGTTTTGTATGTTCATGGAAAGTGGGATTGTTAGCAATGAAAATGGTAGCTTGATTGTCACAATGTATCGACATGGACATCTTTGATGAAAAACCAAGCTCTGACAAAAAAAATCCGACCCACATCATCTCACAAGTTGTTTGAACTATAGACCTATATTCTGCTTCTGCATTGGAATGTGATACCATATTCTATTTCTTGTTGCGCCAAGTAACAAGATTTCCTTCCACATAAGTGCAGAAACCCGATGTGGACTTTCTATCTCTCCGATCTCCTACATATCTTGAGTCTGAATATGTCATGATATTCACATGACCATTGTCCTTGTAAATCAAACCTCTGCATGGAGCACCTTTAACATAAGAAAGGACACATAAGGCTCCACTCCAGTGTACTTTTCTAGGCTTATGCATAAACTGACTCAGCAAACTAATTACATAGGCAATATCTGATCGAGTCACTGTCAAATAAATCAGTTTACCAATCAACCTGCTGTATTGACCAGGGTCTTCTACCAACTCCGAACTCGTACCCCAGAAAGGTGATGACTGCACAATAGGAGTTTCTCGGACTTGCACTCCAACATACCCGTTTCCTGAAAAAATCAAGGACATACTTTCTCTAGGATAAGTCATTTTGCTATTTGCATAAGTAAACTTTATACCCAAAAAATATTGTGGCTTTCCAATGTCCTTAGTAGCAATGTGTGTATTAAAGTGTTTCTTCATCACTTTGATGTCCTCTTTATCATTTCCAATCACCAATATGTTGTCAACATATACTACAAGAAGAATACAATCACAATATGTCTTCCTGTAAAGCACTGAATGATCCACTGCACACCTCTGGAAGCACCCAATCATCACAACTTTGCTGAATTTTTCAAACCATGCTCTAAAACTCTATTTAAGACCATAAATCGCCTTTTTTAGCTTATATACTCTTTCCTTAACTTGAACAACATGCCTTAGAGGTTATTCCATAAGCACAGACTCTGTCAGGTCACCATATAGGAATGCATTCTTGACATCTAATTGACATAGATCTCAAAAGTTGTTGATGACAATAGACAGGACCACCCTGATAGAATTGATGCAAATAATTGGAAAGAATGTTTGATCATAATCAATCCCATATATTTGAGTGAAACCTCGAGTAACTAATCTAACCTTGTATCTGTCAATAATGCCGTCAGCTATGTACTTGACAGTGTAAATCTATCTGTAAGTGACTACATTAGCTCTAACATGACGGATAACTAACTTCCAAGTGCCACGGATTGCCAAGGCAGCTACCTTCTCATCCATTACAGCTTTCCATTGTGGAAGTAAGAACAACCCCTGATGATTCTTGAGAATAGATTCAGAAGAAAGAGACAAAGCAAAGTTACGGAAACGAGGATGAAGAGATTCATATGAGACAAAATTGAAGATAGGATGGACAGTGGAGGAATAAATACCTTTTCGAAGAACAATAGGAAGATCTAAGTCATTTTGAAGTGGATTTGCATTCGTAGAGGAGGCTAATTCTGCCACAAGAAGCACTGGTGGACCTTGACTATGTCGATAAACTTGCAAAAGACGAGTGTCATTTGTAGGGCTGACAGAAGTGTCTAGGTGATCCGCAGTAGGAGACTCAACAACAGATGAAAGAGGAATCGACTCATCCACAAGCATAGACTCCTCAGAATAACTCATTGACTCGAAGAAAGTAACATCAGTGGATACAAAATATCGACTAGATGAAGGATGTAAACACCTATAACCCTGCTGGGTTTTCGAGTACCCCATAAAAATACACTTTATGAACCTGAGAGACAATTTATCAAGTCTAGGAGAGAGATCTTAGACAAAAGCAACGCATCCAAAAACCCAGAGGTTAAAGAAAACAAAGTCGCATCCGGTCGAAGACATCGTAAGGGTATTTTACCTCCTAAAAAGGTAGATGGCATCCTAGATATGTGGTAATAATGATAGTATCAGACCAAAAATATTTTGGAACCTTTATGTAGAGCATGATAGTACGAGTAATATCAAAGATATGCTTATGTTTACGTTCCACCACTCCATTTTGTTGAGAGGCGTGGGAGCAAGTAGTCTGATGAATGATTCTTAAGGATGCACAATAAGTCTTGACCATGTATTGAACAAATTCAAGTGCATTGTCAGTGTACAAATATTTAGGAGTAATACAAATTGATTTGTTATTTCAGACATAAAAGTCTTAAGTACATCATAAATGTGATCACGATCTTTAAGCAAATATACCCAAAACATTCTTTAAAAATCATCAATAAACACAATGTAATAACGACACCTAGACACAGACGAGACTCTAACAGGATCCTAGATGTTACAATGCATTAAATCAAATAAACTAAGACTAAATACAAGACGTAAATATCTAAAGGAAGCACGATGGTGCTTACCTAACTAACACAACTCATACTCAAAAGAAGAAATCGAAAATCAAGGTAATGCCTGTTGCAATTTTTGGTGAGATGGATGACCTAACCGATAGTACCATAGTAAAGACGACTCATAGGTTAACGCGACAGACGCTAATCCTTGGGATATATCGTCACTGATTAGCAGGTACACACCATTTCTTCGTTTACGGTCACGACCAAAATTAATCCTTCTCCTCATCCACAAATCCTGAAATGTGCAGTGAATGGGAAAAAATGTCACATAATAAAGCAATTGTTTCGTAATAGCACTGCTAGAAAGGAGATTGACAGGAAAATCAAGTACATATAAGATTTTGTCAAAAGAAAGCTGAGAAGAAGTCTGCACAACTCCTTCCTCAGAAATTGAACAAGACTGACCATCAACGATGGCTACAGATCGAATATCAGAAAGCTGTAACAAACGAGTAAACAAATTTTTTATACCTGACATATAAAAGAATGCACTAGAATCAATAGTCCAGAAGGAATCCCTAGATACTAGGAGAGCACTCGTATCTGTGAAAAAGGAATGAGAGTAATTGTCTGCTCGTCACTGGTGGAGGCTGCAGGTGTAGACTTTGTAGTGACATTTGCAGTGGAAGACCGATAACCCAATAACCCGTCTAGCCATAATGAGTGTAACGAGGACGTTCTCTAGTGTCTGTACAGTCACAACTACCCCCTTATGAGCCACCACGCCCTCGACTACGCGTAAATGCCATAACCAACTGATCAGAAATTGAAGAAGATGTGGCTGTGGAAATACGCAGAATATGTGCAAAGGTCGTCTATAAGTCGGACACACTGTCAAGCTGTCAGCACCTAAGATCTGTCATTGATCTGAGAGCTAAGATCAGGTAACATGCTGAAGAGGTAGATCACCACGGCCAGTTCTTCATGATACTGTTTCATCTAAGTGATATCTGCCGTCAGAGATTGGTATACCTCGAGCTCATCAAGTATAGGCCTCAACAGTGTAAAGTGCTCTGGAACAGACCTACCCCATTGACGTAGAGTAAACAATTACTCATATACCTCGAAAATCCTTGAGATATTCTTCTCACTACCATAGATAAGGTGCAGTGTATCCCATATCTCCTTTACAGGTCTCAACAACATCACCCCTCGAGCAACAACT
>JAMKQA010013605.1:0-17925 GCA_024699735.1 Posidonia australis
GAGGACTTATTGGCAATTCCTCCTGCCTTTAAATTTGCTGTGACCCTAGCTGGTGCACACAGTCTGGTGCTTGTTGTTCTTTGGTTGGTTTGGCAAGAGAGAAATAATAGGATCTTCAAGAAATTCAATAGAACTTTGTCTATGATTTTAAATGACATTGCTGCTATGTTTCACTGTTGGGTAGATTCTTTTGCTTCAGGTTTTAAGAAGGCTGAAAATCTTCTGGCTGGGTCTGCCATTGGACAGAGCAGCGAGGGGGAGAAGATCTTGGCTCCCGACTGTGAGATGGCCCTTGGCACACCATTGATTCCAGGGCACTTCTAACCTCTGGTTAAATATTTCACTTGTATCTCACAGGCTCTAACAGTGTCAATTTTTGTGGCTGCTGAATGCAGCTTTCTGTGTTGATTGTCTTTATCTCATCTACACTTGGACACCCCATTTTTTGTGTCACCTGCTGCGTGACGGGGATTTTTTGTAGTATTCTGATGGACTAAAACATTCTGACTTATTGGGTTTGTAACTTTGATGATATTAAAAGAAATACCAAAACCGTTAACAAAAAAAACAACATGTCATGATTATCTATATAACTTCATATTTCTTTCTAGAGCTCAAATGTAATTTTCTTTCATGTTTTCAGTATGTTCCGAAACATTTTGTTGACAACCATCTACCAAGTCAGTGCACAAACTTTTTTCTTAGGAATCCAAGTGGAAAGCTATACATGGTTCGACTTTACAACAAAAAGAGAGATGTATACCTCACTGCTGGTTGGCGTATTTTCGTATTTGAGAATTACATAGAAGAAGATGATGCATGTGTTTTTGAGCTTATAAAAGAAAATGAATTTCAAATGCATATTTACCAGGTGGTGGAGCAACCGACACCATCGACCGGGTATATGTAAACAAACTAATGTGAGCAATAAATTGATTGCATTTCTTGGATTAATTTCTTTCTTTGGATGCCATTTACTAATATGCTTATGTGCACTTTGATCATGGGTTTAATTTCCAGTGGACTTCCTGTTACGTTGCTGATATGAAATACATGCCTAACAGAAAATTTTAATTTTTTTAAATTTTTTTTTATAACGTGCGAGGACTTAGCAAGGACATTTTCCTCGTTAAGTCCTTACAATTATTTATTTTTTAATTTTTTTTAAAAATTTTTGTGAGAACACAGCGTGGACATTGTGAGGAAATTGCGACTAATAGTAAGGACATTGCGAGGACTTTCTATCCTCGCCAAGTCCTCGTAAAATTTCTTACGAGTATTTCGCTAGGAAATTTACTCGCAATTGAAATTTAACGATGATGTATTTTGTGAGGACTTATTGTCCTCGCAATGTCCTCGCAAAGGTGATTAGCGAGGAAGCCGCGAGAACATTGGGAGGACTTAGCGAGGACATCTGTCCTCGCAATTTCTTTTTTTTCTAGTAGTGTGTGTCACTCGTGTCATGCTCATCGTCGCATCTTTAGTGATAGGTACACATCCTATAGGCTTCCTTTTAGTTTCTATTTGGATTCCTAAGTACATGATAGTGTGTAGTTGACTTAGTAGTTTTACCGAGCATTTGTGATGATTTCTGGGACATTTATAGTTACATTTATGATTTGAGGTGAGTAGTATTCTTTTATGGTGTTCTTGTGATTTCTTGAGATCCGTCCATTGAATCTTTGTGTTTTTGTCCTTAAAGGAGATCTTCATTTTGATATATTATATGTGTGGTTTGGTGTGGTGTTTTGTAGGATTAGATTTTGGGTCCCAATTTGGAGTACCTACTGTCGCCTGTTTCAACATACTATTTTGGTCAGGTATGCCGATTTCTAGTGTTAGACCTACCCTGGCCCCTGGTTTGGCATGCCACTCTGCTTACAGATGGTCAGCTTGACAAAGAATTCGGTTGACAAGTCCCATTCAATATGTTGATTCTGGTCTTGGGTGTGGACCTAGGACTTGATTCGATCAACTATCCTTTTCTGGTCTATCGAACCAATGCCTGAACCCAAGGGGTTTCAATAGACCGTTCATTTTCAGTCTACCAAACCAGGCCTTGATCCTGTCCTAAGGTGTTTTACGTTTAAATTAATATATATATATATATATATATAGAGAGAGAGAGAGAGAGAGAGAGAGAGGGGATTGGCTTCTGATACATCTTCTCTTATTTTATTAAAATGAGATAATAATAGATTAATACCATTAGATCAACATCCTATGGTCTATAATAAAACCACTATTTTTACTATGGTGGTTTTAGTTTTTTAACTTTTCCTTATTTTTTAATTTGTTGTAGTTATTATTCCTTAAATAGGGTAGAGAGAGAGAAAATCCATGTGAAGATTGCAAATTGTGATATATTTGGTGTAAACGACCACTATAGTGATAAAAGTTCTAGGCCAATTGTGATGTACACGCTTTGTGATGGATAGTTTATATCTGATACATCTTCCCTCATAATCACTTTGATAGGGCTACATCTAGGCCATCCATTACGAAATCGATTAGCAACTAAATTATATTTAAAACTAGTAACCACCATAAGAAAATCACCATGGATTACCAATTCAAAATCCAAAAAACTAACCTAATTTATTAACTAACGTAGTAATTAACCAACAACACATATTCCAAAATCCCCCCATGCCTGTAATGGTACACTCACCATGACGTGAATGAAATCTATCACTGTTGCTAGAGCTCTTTCCGTTATTTAGAAAGCCCATTTCTCCTCTTTTAGTATATTATTATTGTTCTCCTTGAAGTTGTTAATATTTGATTCCAGATTTAGTATTACTAAATTTTGAATAGTTTCATTAACACCAAATATAAGTACCAATTATTATCAGTTGTATTTGTGATGCTTATAGGAAGTTATTGCTAGATATGAATCTAGTATAAAAAAAATACAGAATAAATATAGTAATACAACTATACTTCACGCAAACCTCATTTGGGTTACAATCAACAACCTTAGAATTGGAGGTTCCCATTTGAGATACATGATACCAAGAGATTGTGTCATCACTATGATCCAACTTATAATTACATAACAACAGGCTCTTGAACTCATTCTCAAAATTGCATACATTGTTTTGGTATATGACTCTACCACATCACATAACCTAGGCATGTTAGGAACGCATTAGTATGGCTTTGTCTCTCTTGACTTGTAATCTTCATATAATTCTTTTCTACAAAAGTGACAGTAATGAAAGTGATAATCTTCAGTTAAAGTACTTTTTGAAGTGATTATTCATACTCTCACTATACTGAGTCGTTGTCATGCTAGTACAAAATGATTCCCAACAAAAAATAGAAGTCCATTTTGTTCAAACAACATACAAACACTGCAACCACAAATTATCTTGCAAATTATATTCATTGATCATTCTTGCCCACCTTTGCTCAAAATCATCCACGGATCCACCTTCATAGACACACTTCTTAAATTGGGAAAGAAAACCAAGATACTTGTATACTTGAGCAAGGTGTTTTGCTGCATTTTGATAAATATGTCACAAGCAAAGATGATGGCATGATTGCACTTGACATTGCTACACATTGATTAGTAAATATTGTACAAGGTTGCTTCCCAGACATTGCAATTAGAAAAGTTTTGAATAACCGAACAAAAGACTTTGTTGATTCGTCTAACAACAAAGCAACACCAAATACTATTATCTAATTGTGATGATTAATGCCAAGAAGTGGAGCAAATGGTAACTCTTAAGTATTTGTACTAAACATAGTATCAAAAGAAATTACATCACCCAACATGACATAATCATTGAATTAAGTTATTTAGATCAATAGAGAGGAAGAGAATGAACATGATCATGTATTCTCAATTCTATATAAATAGATTCGATACCCTAGGTTTTAATTTATTTGATAGCATCTTAATATTCTAGTGTTAGATTTTTCTTTATTACATTAATTTTATCAAATCTTTGTCAATAATTGGTAATAAATCTTTGATTCTAAAACACTTTTCTTTTTTGATCGACCCGTATTTGCCGACGTACTACTCCGGATGTCGTGTACTTACAGTTAATTAAAACGAACACATCACATGCATACCTAAATATATGCAAATAAGAAAAATCACTTTGTTCACTAACCAAGGAAAATCACATTGAACCCATGCCACACTCTTCAATACCAATGATTTCTTTTAAATAAAAACAGAAAATCATTCAAAGCACATCTTAAACTTAAAATATAAGACAAATGATTTTACTTACTTCAATTATTGAATCTTGTGATAAACTATGGGAGATATCCGATGAGGCTTCTAACAACCTAGATTTTAGGTAGTACTTTAAGTCAAATATTTAATCTTAAATTTGGGTGTATTAAACGCTAGGAAAGTGAGAATTGTGTGTCTTATATTAGATGCAAGAAACCACGCATCCAACACTTGGAATAGTGATTTTTTGGTCTTTGAGTGTTAGACACTAGAATGCTTGTGTTATATGTTAAATGTAGGAATCCATGGATCCAACATTAGACACAATTTCTAACGTTTAACACATTCAGATTTTAGATTAAATATCTGACATAAAATGCTACCTAAAATTTGAATCGTTACAAGACTTTTCCAACGAGGACGAAGATCTTGGTGGATTTGTCGTGATGCTTTTGATCACCAATGCAAATTGAGAATATCCGATGAGGCCATGATGGCAGATGAGGAGGAGGGAGAGGAAGAGGAGGAAGAAAGGAGGGAGATTACCTTGATCGAGCTTTCAACAATGGGGCCATGTGTGTTCTACCTTGTTAAACTATAGGACAAAGGTGCAAGGGAGAAGCTGATGTGCGCTACCTTGTTGAAGTATAGGATAAAGGTCCAAGTGAGAAGACCGATGTGTGCTGCCTTATTTTATTCAATCATGGGATATTTGACTGAAGTGATATGCTATTTTCATCGAGGGTAGGAACCTACAACATGTGTGACTAAGGATAGTGATAAGTGGCTAATGAGGATAGCATTGCATTATTTTAGGGATATCATACTTTAAGGATATATCTTAAGATATTTTAAGAATATTAGGATATTATTTTATGTATTATCTTAAGATATTTTAAGAATATTGAAGATATTATCTTGAGATATTTTAGAGATATTTTATTTTTGTTTGTTATGTGTTTTTTTCTATTTTACGAAAGGAACTACATGTTTATTTACGATTATTAATGATAATATTTTCTAATTACTGAAATTAAATATTGTTTGTGATTAAGAATGAAGTTCCAATTATACAAACATCGAATTGTAGTTCATCTTCATTATCTTAAATCAGATTATAGTGCGATTTCATTATCTTTGTGTTCTTCACTTGTTGTCCCACATTACTTTGGTCCTAAAGCAAACAATGATCTACCTTTTGAAAATCAAAATCCACTACTATTTTCTTACTTACATTGTCAATATTACCATCATAGCAACACCATCGTTACAACACCACCACATCATCACCACCGAGTATCCCTTTGCCCCCCTTCGAAGCCACTACCACCATGTTTCCCCTCACGCTTCCAGTATATCTTGAACACCACCTTCACAACAACGCCATTGTTGGAGAAGCCTTGATGCTATACCACCACCGACAAAGCGTTGCCACCCCAAACTAGTCCACCTCATGCCACAACAATGTCGTCATTGATTTTTTCTTGAGGTTGCCGCTCAAACGTAGTTGTCACCCATGCCGCTCCTGTTGTCATTGTTGGCCCGTGTTTGCAGCTTCTGCTTGTGCCACTGCTATCCTCCACCCACCCCTTTGTGTCGCCACCTAGGAGAAGGACGACGCAGATTGTAAAGAAGGATATTAGGATTTCACCGATATTTTACAAAAAAGTCTAAAATTCTCCTAAATTTGCAAAACTTATAGATAGGATCCTAAAGTTTCAAAGATTACACAAAACTCTAAAATAGAAGAAGTGTTGCATTAAGGGACATTATCACATTCTTTACTCAATCTTGATTTACATTGATTTCAGTGCCGTTAAATATTTGTACAATCCTTTATTTTTTCTACCACTCATATAATTATTTGTGCATATCTTTTTACATCTTTATATTTTATTTATTTATGCATACACTACTTGGAACGTACACATATTAATACTTGACTGCTTGTGCTTTCTTTTATATGTTTACATTCTATTTAGTTTAATTATTTGGTACATAATTTGTTGATGTTTCAACATATTTAAATCTTCTTCTAATTTTTTAAGATCATACTTTTCCCTTTGCCATCATTCCCTTAAGCATTGACTTGATAGGATCGATGATAAAATCCTAGTAATAAGCAATAAAACTTTTTACTCTCTCAACATATGAAATTTTTGTAAGGTCAAATTATATTAAGAGATTCACATGTCAATATTGTGGAATGTGTTCTAAAAGATAATAATGATACACAGAATTTAGATTGCACTATATACCATTTCATACATTCTTGAAGTGTGGAACTAAAATTTGCAAAATTATCATTAATGAGGCTAGTTCTTTAAATGTTGTGTCTAAAACTGCTATTGCTAGAATGAATTTGACATCTAAGCCTCACCCTTATCTATTCCACTTTCCTTAGGTTGTTGAGACTACTCTTTTGATTTTTAAGAGATGTCTTATTCTTATCCAAATGAATGACTACCTTACGCATATTTAGTGTGATGTTCTTCTAATGAATATCCATCATATTCTTTTAGGCTTCCCATAGTTTCAAGAAATATAAGCTTACCATAACATACAAAATAATATATATCTTTTTAAATGTCAAGACAAGTCCTTCAAGTTGCTTCCTGTGAAACCAAAATCAAATATCTTTAAGTCTTTCATAGTTAAGCAATTAGATTTTTTACCTCCAATTATAAATAAATCTCTTTAAGAATTTGATGCTAAGAAATTAAATCTAGTATTTTAAATTTTCAAAAAGAACCTCCTGAAAAATGCAATATTAAGGAATTAACCCAATTGCCTCAAATTTTCAATGCAAAATCTCCACAAAAACTTAATATATTTGTCTTTATAGAGGTTCCCTTGATTTTCACAAAATTTGACTATTATTACTCTCTTATTTTACTTCCTAAGCATGATTATCTTTCTTCTTTTATTGCATCTCCTGAGTTACTATTATCCATAAATTTAAATCTTGAGAATGACACTGAAGTAAATAATAAGAGAATTAAAAAACTTCAATTGTCACATACCTTAACTCGCTCAATTAGCGATCTCATGGATATTGTCTTTGATATTTTACCACATAATTTTTTTGATCTAAATTTATGTCTACTTGAAAATGACCCTACAAAGTTTATCTTGTCATTTGTTCAACATCCTAAAGATCTACATGTTGATATTCAAATGAAGTTTGCATTAAATAACATACACTATATGAATGTAAACTTACATAACAAGAATAAATGATTCCTTACATATCTTATAATGTTGTGTTTATTTTCTAAGTAGTATCTACGTCACCTATTTCAAGACTTTCATGGTAAACTTACTAAGTCTTTACATGTTCTTGTTAGGATATCATTGGACCTAATTATATTATCTTTATAGGTTAATTTCTATGTAAATTTAATTTATAATGTGAATGATTATTACTTGATCGAGGTATCTTTAAGTTTCTTTTTGTCTACAGAAATTTATGTAGATATTTTTTTTCCTACATCAGCTTTTGTGGTTACATTGTGTTTGTCAATTTCAAAGATTTATTGAAACAATATCGTAAACATAACTGAGAATCATCTCAACGAGAAAGAAGAATAAGGATAATATTGCACTAAACCAAGCTTAATTTTTCAAGGCACAGTCATATCCCAAGAACCCAAACCCACAGTGCCAAACGCCCATCAGCCCCAAAATGAAGCACAGAAACACAAGAGTAGTCCCTCCATCAAAACCAACCAGACCAGGAGAGGAGGACCCATTCCTTCATGGAAGACAACAAACAAAAGACCAAGAAGAAGAAGCAGAAGCACCACCAACCTATCCTCCAACCCCCCACCAAACTCGAACCCAAACCACCCCCTCCGGAAGCCCTCACCAGCGCCCACTTCAAGCCGAGCTCCGACGTCAAGGGCCTCCGCTTTGGCGGCCAATTCATCGTCCGATCCTTCACCGTCCGCCGCGCGCCGACCCTCGAGCTCCTCCGCCTCATAGACCAGCAACCACCCAGCACCACTACCGGCCGCAACCCAAAACTCCCCTTCCCGTCCACCACCGTCTACCTCCCCACCAACTTCACCATCCTCGCCCACCACGCCTGGCACACCCTCACCTTGGGCCTCGGGACCAAGAAGTCGAAGGCCATCGTCTTCGTCTTCGACTCCGAGGCCACCAGATCCACCGTCGACGGCGTCTGGCCCAACACGATCGCACTGGGAGAGGTGAACCGGACGTTGCTGAGGAGGATGGTCGGGTACGAGATGGCGAGGTTCAAGTTCAGGAAAGGAGCGCTCACTTTCTACGTCTATGCCGTTAAGAGGGTTGGCAACGGTGTTGGGTTTTCGTGTGCCGATGATCTGAGGTTCCTGCTGGAGTCCATGGTCAAGGTCAAGGATTTCGTCGACCATACTGCGATGTTGGCGTTGCCGACGCAGAGGAGCATCGCCTTCTCGCCTCCCGTTACCGTGGCACATTGAAGCTCTTCTCCCTCACTGGTCTGATTGGTAATTTTCTTTTCTTTTTTGTTTTGTGGGATTTATTTTTTTAATAATTACAATTTACAGAACCTGAGAGAGAGATGTGTGAGTTCCGCAGTTGATTAATAACATCCCATCATCACTTGGTACAGTTGTTGATATTGAGTTTCTATTCCTTATTTCTTTGCCGAGTTCTTTTGTTTTTGTTTGGATGTATTTCACAATTTTCCCGTGTGATGATGGTGCCAACAAGTCGCAGCCAGCAGATCGTGTGGAGCTTGTACTTTGCCATCAAAGTTCTGTAATTTCTGGTTGTTTACATATTTACAGAATTGTAAAAAAGACATGTCCATTTACTAATTCAAATGACCAACAACTTAAATGATCGTGGTTGCAATGAAATGGCCCACCTGTCCTAAAAGAATATTCTGATGGCTTTGCAAGTTGAGATTTTCTAGCCGACGGATTTGTTGAAGTAGAGAAGCATACCATATTGTATTCGTGTGTTTAATTATCCAATCCATTCAACAGTGACTAATGAGAGGTTACGGATGGATTCTGTGTGTCATGCTTTTGGTGGACCGAACTGCTTTGGCGAAAAAAAGGTAGTTCCCTGTTGCTCCCTCGCATTTTCTTTGTCGGGGCTTTCTGAATTAAAGTTGGTTTGTTGAGATCAGCTTTCTTCTCCGTTGTTGCGCTGGAAACCGCACCATGTCTGATTTTATACGCCCGCTGCCTGCCACGTCAAGCAGTCACGTCCTTTTGCTCCTGTTTGTGTCTATAATGACTATTTCAACAAATTTAAAATATAAATTATTTTTTTATTTGATTGTGTAAAAAATAAATTAAAGATCCATTCGGTAAAACTTCAACTTCTATATTCAAGTATAGAAGTTAACTTATCGTAGAAAATGGTCATATCTTAATTTCTGTAAATGTAAAAGAAACATTGTTCTAAAAATTGTTTGATTTTAAGAAATTATTGGTACTTGATAATTGTTGGATCATTTTAAGTTCTGATTGGAAACTACATACTTAAAAGTTGTCTAAAAATTTTACTAAATGACCTTAAATCTAGAATAGTAATTTCAAGAGTGATTTACTAATTATGGAATAGTTATTTCACTAAGGAGTGGAATAGAGTTATGATAAGTATATATCTATTTTGAATAAAATATATATATTAAATTTGAACTATACATGATTTAAATACCAAGTTAATTATTACTATCTAAATATTTTTCACTTATACCAAAACTTATTCTAATATTTATTCCATTTTTCAATTAAATCAGAATTTCTCTTTAAACATATTATTAACCTAAAAAAATCACTTCCAAATATAATAAAAGTATTATAAAAATAATAATTACTTTCTAATTATTTCTATTTTTTTTATTCTACATCCAAAAAGAAGCTTCAACTGTAAATTTAGCATCTCAACTTTTTAAGATTAGATTGCAGAGATCATCATTTGCATGATGCTATCATGATGTTAACTTCTTAACTTTAACTTTAACGAGCAATTCAAGAGAACCCAGATAGACATGCAAACAAGGTTGGGTCAAGCTAGCCTGGTTCAAAAAAATTAAGGCCCAAACGAGCCTAGGCTGGGTTGGACTGACCTAATCTATCAATGGCTAGGATCTTGACCCAGCCTTGGCCCTAGACCCTTGCTGAATCGAGCCTAAAGAGTCAAGGCTAGGTCAAGTTTATATCTATCTAATATGCAATTAAACACAAAAAAGACAGAATGATTGAGAGATGAAAGTGGAACGATGAAGTAGTAAAGGCAGAATAGTAGAGTAATAGACTAGATTCATGGATGTCGAAGTAGAAATATAACACTAATAATAGGTAGAGAAGAGCTGAAAATGTAAAAAGTGGAGAAGAGTTGAGAGGTGAAGAAATGAGATGGAATAGGGAGGCATTTATTGGAAAAGAAGAAAAAAAGAGAGGAGAATTTAATAATTAAAAAATAAAAAATAATAAAACAACCCAAGCATGGACGAACCTAGGCCCTTACGGGCTCAAGCTGAGCGAAACTTGACTGTGCTTTACCATTGACCCAACCCATCCCAATTAGGGAAAGGGGACCAGGTCATCCCAACTCTAGTCATTGATGGGTCGAGCTAAGCCCAAGCCCTTCTTGGGCCACCAATGGACCGTTTGATCCTTTTTCTACAACCATATCATCACTTAAATCCATGAGTCATGGAACATGGCTAAAGTCAAATTAGACACGCATTATCTTTAGATCAATTTTCTAGATAAAGTCAACAATGAATTCCACTTGGCACTACATTTACCTAAGGAAGGGGAATAATAGTAATCTTCCTAGATATAGCCTCCGCTTTCCCTCCAATGTTAGGTTGATTTGAGTAATCTTCGGTTACACAAGAAAAAAAAAACTTCTTTCCCAAACTAAAACAAAGTACCAAGATTTTGCACAGTTTACCACCAACCTACACTTTTAGAAACAATATAGGAGTGAAGAGAAGGCAATCGAACAAATCGATATGTGATTCAGACTTCCAGAGTTCTATTTACTTGAACTTGAACAAATCACCGCTCCTAATCATCTTTGCTACAAAGACTCTTGAAATCGGTTAAGATGGATCATTTTTTCAGTTCACTATGGCTGCACTAGAAACCAGAGTCTATTTTTTATGTTTTGATTGTTTTTTTTAATAAATTTTAACCTTATGAATTAAACGATCATATTATGTATTATATGTACTAAAATTTTAAATACAATCTTATAAACTTAATTCCTTCATCTAAAATTCCTAATATATAATGATATTCAACAAATTTTAGCTATTAAAATAGAATGACTTAATTAACGGTCCATAATAGTCCAAAAATTATAAAATTTGTCCATGCTTTAGATTATGAAGTGGATTGAAATTCCTCTATTTTGTTTTTTTGTTTTTTTAAATATATGAAAGTTGACTTACATCCTCATTTTTTTTCTTTTAAAAAACAATGGAATAACATGCCAATTCTAGTTGCCATTTGATACATGAGCACCACTACTTTTCCATATTCCATGAATCCAAATTTAGACATGACAAGCATAGAACCGAAATCCAGTTTTGTGGCAAAAAAAGATCCACACTACACAATGTCACCACTGTTAAATAATGTTCATTCAAATCAAACCAATACCAATAGAAGAGTTGATCATATCAAGACCGATTCCACAACTATATCTACAAGTTCATTAAGAGAAGTTCCAGTCAAATCCATCCAGCTGCAAGGCAAAAAACCATTTAAACATCATAGTGACAACATTGCATCCAAAGCATCCAGATTAAGCTAAAAAAGAAAAGAAAAAGAGACAACCCCAGCTATCAACAATAACGTTCTGTTTACTTAGGATGTATTGAACAAGAGGAATCCAACATCCTTGTGTAATTTGAGCAAAGGTCCTAATGTACTTGCTGCTCCCCAACATAAGCTACTGAAAGAAATAATCAAGCATTGCAGCAACAAATGAAATATTAAGTCAATTCTTCGTTAATGAAATTGCAGAACAAAGATATTTGCTGAAATAGATACTCATTTATTAGCTTGATTTCATCAACCTACTCTGATTTCAACATGAACCTTTTGTACGGTAAATAATCTGAGCATCTCAAATATATTTTAAACTAATCCCAAGGAGTTATAATAACGTTTGAAATAGGATTTAAACACAATTCAGTCCACTGAACATTTCACGTATTATAAAACTAAAATGCAGCAATAACAAGAGAGTAACAAGGTCCACAAGAAACACACAGACATATATACTGAGAGATCACTTACTAATTTGCTTTGTGATGATTATTTGTCTCATGCTTGTAAGTATACACAGCCATATGCTGGCCTTCATGCCTACAAGTTTCAGTGTTTATCAAGATAAACTTGTGCAGATGGTGCCATAAATGTTAAGAAACTTGTAGAAATTTTCAAAGCATATTATAATTCTGATTAAAAATAGCAAGGCTAGCTTAATGATTTCCTCACTATACCACTCAACGCTTAAAAAAAGAAGAAGAAAGAAACATTCACAATTAGCATCATCACTTGTCAGCAAACAACTCTCATTTTTCTTCGTGTTATCATCATGCCAACCTTTCTCATAACAGAAGATAGGTCAACAATGTATACTAGCAATTAAGGACATCTGTGAGTAAAAAATACACTTGCAGGCTCCCAGAAGAACTAAAAGGTGGTTTTTGGATGGTCAACTTGGTCATTCAATGTTCCAGGTGTTGTTACACATTGTAACAAGAAGGTGATGACTATGGTTTTTGGCCAATATTTTGAGCCTCAAAGCCATTTATATTTTTAAAATAAGGCTTTAGTTGCCTTGGAAGTGAATCTCAAAATGTGAAGTTAGACGGTTGTGTCCAATTTCTCTTTTTTTATGTCAATTTCCCATTCAAAGCCTTTAGCCCCTGTTTGAATCCTAGATAAAATCAGGAATAAAGGTAGAATAGGAATAACTATTCCGTTTAGTAAGTTAAAAAGTAGAATTAAAGCGAAATAGTAATTCCTATTCTGATTTATTTATTCAAAAATAACTATTCCGCAGGAATGGTGGAATAAAATTATTCCGCTAAGTTATTCTAATACATGTATATATACGATGTGTTTATTTCATATATATATATATATATAATATGATATATATATATATATTTTAAACTAGATATATATTTTAATAATTAAGTTGATTATTATTAATCTACATGTTTTCCATTTATTCCAACACTAATTCTAATACTTATTCCACTTATCATCCAAACCAGAATATCTTCATGTACAAACTTATTCATCTTTAAAAGAAAATCACTTTCCATCAGAATAGCAATACTATCAGAATAACAATACTACTTTCCACTTATTCCTATTTTTCTTATTCTACATTCAAAGAGGGGTTTAGAAATTTTGAGGGCCCACTTGGGTGAATAAAACTGGTTTAATTTTAAAATTTCAATAGCTTTCAAATAGATATCACAATTTTATATTAACCATTGGTCTTTCAATGAACACCCTTTAGGAAACAATGTGTGGAACCAGTGAACAGAACGGTGGGGCATTGTGTAGAACCAGAATACCTACATGGCGGACATGGCCACTTATTGCTGCCATGGTAGAAGAGGAAACCAGTGAACACTCCATTGACGACATCAAAGGAGTCAGCGACATGGGAAGAGCTGTCAACCTGTCCCTGGCATGGAAGGACGATTCAAGGAGAGCATGGGAAGAGGTTCCAAACCCCAAAATCTCATGATAAATAGCTTATTACAACAGGGAACTAATGAGATTTGATTCTCTACAGGCAGCTTGAGGTGACAATTCCAAATGGGATGGAATAACAATACTACTTTCCACTTATTCTTATTTTCCTTATTCTCCATCCAAAGAGGGGCTTAGAAATTTTGAGGGCCCACTTGGGTGAATAAAACTGGTTTAATTTTAAAATTTCAATAGCTTTCAAATAGATATCACAATTTTATATTTACCATTGGTCTTTCAATGAACACCCTTTAGGAAACAATGTGTGGAACCAGTGAACAGAACGGTGGGGCATTGTGTAGAACCAGAATACCTACATGGCAGACATGGCCACTTATTGCTGCCATGGAAGAAGAGGAAACCAGTGAACACTCCATTGATGACATCAAAGGAGTTAGCGACATGGGAAGAGCTGTCAACCTGTCCCTGGCATGGAAGGACGATTCAAGGAGAGCATGGGAAGAGGTTCCAAACCCCAAAATCCCATGATAAGTAGCTTATTACAACAGGGAACTAATGAGATTTGATTCTCTACAGGCAGCTTGAGGTGACAATTCCAAATGGGATGTGGTCAAAAAATCCAGGAAACATGTTCTTCCTAGGTAGAGTTTGTAATGGTTGGGTGACATTGATAATTAATAGTAAGTCGATTCTCTTATATAGGATACCTAATTATAAATTCAACAACTAAATAGCAAGATTAAATAACTTACTCAACAACTAAATAGCACGATTAATAACTAATTATCTAAATACCATCTCACTAATTATCTCAATACTATCCTCATTACATAGCCTATGCTTTTTCAGTCCAAGCTATTGGTCATCATTACATAAATTTTATTCTTACAATCCACAACTAAGAGGTTAGAATTTTCTTGACACAATGCACTTCTTAGTTAGCATAAGCTCTTCCAATGGTACAGACATACAAACAAAACCATCAAGAAACAAAAGAATCGTCATGCATTAGGAGGAAAATAGGCTAAAAAAAATGAAAAATACGAAGAAATTGTAGAAATACGGCATTTAGTGTGAAATTCGCATTTAGTACATTGCACAAACAACAGATCAAGAACCACTATCATAATATAATATTTATAAATAACACAACAAGCAATTATTACAGCAACCATGTAAGAAATCATCAGAACAGCATGGCAGCGTTACCGGTGAACGCAACATCAGATCTCCTCTTCACGTCGACAACTTCCACTCTTCTTCTCCGACCGTCTCTTGCGCCTACCGGCATGTGCATTCTCTTCATCCGACTCACCATGATCATTCCTTATCTCCTTACGCCTATGCCGCTTCCTGCCATGATCCGAATCACCAGCGCTATCCGACTCACTATCAGAAACCTGCCTCTTTTTGCTCGACCTCTTGTGGTGGTGGTGGTGGTGGTGGTGGCGGCGATGTGTCCCATTCTCCTCTTCCGACCCATCATCTGAACTCCCGTCCCTCCTATGATGGCTCCTCCTCCTCTTCTTCTCCTTTCGACTCTTCCTATGCCGATGGTGATGGTGTCGACCTCCACTGTCCTCCTCATCATCATCCGAACTCTCTTCATGCCTCCTCTTCTTCTCCTTCTTCCTAACCTCCTCGTCTTCGTCGTCCAAACTCCAACTCGATCTCTTGCTACTCCTCTTCTTCGACCTCCCCCGTCTTCTCTCCTTCTTCTTTTTTTCCTCTGAATCCCCCTCCTTCCTTTTCTTCTTCAATTTCTTCCCATACCTCTCGGCGATTATTCTCTCCATCTCGGAATCCACATCGGAATCGGAGCTCTCGCTCTCCTCTTCCTCCTCCTCGCTACTCTCCTCCCCTCTCCTTATCCCATTCACCCTCTTGATCTTATCGAACACCGCATTCGCCGCCTGCATCGCGGCGACCTCGTCCTTCTCCTTCTCGTCCTTGACGCTGAGGAAGTTCCTGCACTGGAACGTGAGGTGCCCGACCCTCCCGCACTTCTTGCAGGCGCCCCGGGTGTCGTCGGCGTTCGTCCCAGTGGTGATCCGCGCGAGGGCAAGGAGGCCTTGAAAGCTGGCGTAGGCGTTCTCCCCTCCCTCGTCGGAAGATCCACCTCCGCCCGCTCCGCCCCCGCCGCCGACGGGTTTGGCGGCAGATTTGACCTTGGAGGAGCCGTCCTTGTCGGCGGTGGGGGCGTAGGGGTCGTAGCCGATGGCGCTCTGCCAGATGCCGTGTGTCTGCAGGGCCGCGCTGCTGTGGACCCGGTTGTTCGCCGGCATACGGACTCGCCCCGCTGTTGCCGGCATCTTGGCTAATCGTGGAGGAGAGAGATAGAGAGTTAGGGTTAAGGTCTCCGGAAGAGTTGGGGGCGAGAGAGTGCGGAGGAAAAAGATTTGATTTTTTTCCCCCAATTGGCAATTTATAAGTCGATGGCGGAAGCGCGTCGTGTCTGCAGCAGCAAGAGAATCCATTGGATGAAGGCACAACATTGTAATTTACACCAAATCGAAGGGCATTCAGATCTAATTTTTCACTTCAAAATATTTCTTTTTTTATTTCTAAGATGACATTACTGGCAGAATAGAGATATGGAAATTGGTTCCAAAAAGTTAATTTTCTGTTGGTCAATGAAACTTCCTTATTCTCACATTTTTTCTCTGCTTATTCCATTTTGATCATTTTGTTCTTTGATAGTTGGAATTAAGATTTTATAATATTTTCTCAGTATTAGATTAAATGAGAATAGAATATCGTTTACAAAAAAATAAAAAAAAACATTACTATAGTATTGTACTTATTTTGTTTTTGTCATTCTCGTTCGTTTCTACTATTCTTATCCGTTATTCTAGCTTTTTATTCAACATTCATAGATTTATGAAGATAATTTATGATTCCAGTTATTGTGGGAAGTCATGAATGAGTTGGATAGAGTTTGAGCATCCGCCTCTAGAAAAATAGTTTCAAAAAAAACTAAAGACTAATTAATTCATCGAGTGGAGAGTTTCAACACTATATGAAACCAAGAATAATTTATAATCCCATGGAAATCCACTGTGGGATGATCCTCTGGCATGACCTCTTGAACTTCGTGGATCCAAAGTGACCTAATAGATAGACAGTATAGGATCCAATTAAAGATTTTATTAAGAATACATTTATATCATGTATAAATATATATATGTATTCTAGGATTAGGATGTAATATCTCATCTTCTTGATTCTTCAATCCTTAATTTTTTTATTATAAAAATAATATTAGTAACTCTCTTACAATAAGGTTTTGAGAACGTAAACCATTGTGCTTAAATCTCGTATATCTTATGCTTGTTTTTTTTCTTTTTTGAAAACGGTAGTGATATTATTTATTTTCTTGGCTATGTATCTACCATCAAGAATCTAAAAAATAAAGTTTCATATATTACAATAGTTTAGGGTTTCAAAAGACCCTTACTCAACAAAAACATGACCACTTTCAAAGAGTAGGCTATAAATAACAAGAATCAAAAAATATTACTGTTGAAAAATCTTATATTTATTTTGATGATAACAATTTTAGTATGATTAAACACAGATGACTATATAAGGCCATATGAAGATTCAAGTATTACATTGTAAAACATTCATATGAGATGTAATAATCACACATTAGTATTCTTGAGATATAAAAATGTATTGATATGTAAAGGAAGAAAGGATTTCTAAGTCACATGTAAAACGGTATACCGAATATTTTCGGTACACCGAATCAGGAGAAAACGGCACATCAAACGGCACATCGAAATTCAAAGAGTAAATGTGTTGGATCGAATAGCTCCTCCAGAGGAGGAGTGAATAGAGAATTATAAATTTTAGAATTACTTCAACTACTTTTTGTAGTTTAACAAAAATTGCATACAATGGATACTATTTAACAGATATAATCAAGCTTAACTACTTATGCAATTATCTAACATACAAGAAGAGGAAGAGAGTAATTGATATAGACAAGGAATTTATAGTGGT
>JAMKQA010013606.1:0-39670 GCA_024699735.1 Posidonia australis
ATTAAGTTCGTGAACTTAATGGGATTAAGGAACATTTCCATGGATGATGGAAAAGAAGAACATTCTCATGAATTGTGGGAGTGGAAAATTAAAATTTATATTGTACACTTCACGGATAGTAAAAGTGGAAATAAAACATCTCTATGCATGAAATTTGTGCATGGTCTTAATGACCAAGTGGGAGATGTTAGTAATGGTCATTGAAGACCATTTCAAATGAAGGGTGAAACAGACGACCGTTTCACCCATTCATGGCCGTGTTGAATACGGCGATTACCAGGCCTTTATGGCCGGAATCGAAATGGCTGAAAGGGGAGCCGTTGGAGGAGGGCGGAGGGATGGTCAAGAGTCCCCTATAAATAGAGGAGAAAACACAGCTAAAGAGATCATTGAAAAGCTTACAGAAAGAATACTGACCTTCTCCTTCTTGACCATCGCCAGAGCCCCAAATCCCATCACCGGGATCACTCCTGCCTAACGGAGGTAAACCATCAAGATATGCACATTCTGAAGTGAATGATCCTTGTATGATATTGAACACCTCATTACAAAATTTGTTATGGAATTGTTGATGTTGCATTCTGGTGAACTCCATCCTAACTAGACAAAATTTTGTAGCAATCCACACAAAATGATCTTGAGTTTGATAAATGTGCCGAACAACACTTCAATTCATGTTCTTGCATTCAGTGTATGTGTTGAACAACTACTCTTTTGTTTGTGTTCAGTATATGTACCAAATCAACATCCATTTCTATTTTCTTCATCATCACTTATCTTTGTCATTTGTTTGCAAATCATGTTGATCTAAACGTAGTAGGTAATGGAATTCAAATCATGTGCAGAATAGGGATCCAATTTTGAAGAGAAGAAACACAGATGGTAATGGACTATAAGATTAAGCCTATGGGCTGTGATTGGGAAATCACCTCAGGTATGACTACTACTTTACTATTGTTTGATGTAAAATCAAAGAAACTTTAAATCTGTAAATGCACAGTGCCAACATGTAACAAGGCCAAGTGAGAGTCAAACCATAGAGCCTTGATCTCGTTTCTCAAAACCTCGACATAAATACTCAAATGAAGAAGAATATAAATCGGTGAAGAGAGTTGTTGATTACAATCCTACGATATAAAATCGAATAAAACAAGCGACCTTACTAATGACTAAAAGCCAAGAGCAAGGGGAAGAGAGGGTAAAGAAGTAGAGAAGGAGGAGAAGTTGATTACACTAATGAAAATAAGATAAAAACTAGAAGAACATGACTTCACAAAATTATTCTAAGTTATGAAAGCAATAACATGATTAAATCTAATAATGAAAGACAACAATTAAGTTAAAGGAGGAGGTAGAAGAGATGAGAAGAACAAAAAATCTTTAGAGAGTAAACTTCGTTATCATTGCTTGAATTTCGAAATTACAAAGCTTGCATGAAAGTAAAAACAAGAAGAAAAACTATATCCTAAGTTGCACTAGAAAATCCCCCCTATTGTTGAGACAAGGTGTCTTTAAATAGAAAAAAAGGAAGCAACGGGGCTATAGTTGATTGGCCTTGTATTGGTTTCTTTCCTTTCTTTGGCTGCCAATGTTGGCTAGAGAATGATTGTTGTAGTTGCCTTGTTTGCTGTTGATTTGTCTCCTTGTGTTGTTTAGGACAACAAGAGAGGCTATAGTTGCTGAAGTTGGCTGGTCAATATTGATTGATATCTTGTTTGATTTAGATGACAACAACTTTAATGATGTAAACATAATCTTTTACTTCTTTTGACTTTCCTTCTTGTGTTGTGTGAGGTGGCCTAGGAGAGTATGTGATGGATAACTAGGCTTGCATACTTCTTTCCATTTTCTTGCCTTTTCTTATATCTCATCTCCTCATCATTAATCTCAAACATTGATCTTAAAATTAAATCTCAACCCTTGATTTGATGTGGTCTTTGATTGATCCTCTAAAAGTCATGAATTACATCAATTATTAGTTTTGTTTTAACTAAATGCTTTTAATTAATTCCTAAAAAGATTAGTCCAGAAGCACATATATTTATGCAAATAGATTTGATAAATAGGTTTGTGAATTACATAATTGTGCACTCATCAACTACCAACGTGACACCTTAAAATTCATTATGTTTGTAATTAACAAAAATTAATCAATTTTGATTATAGACCGGTGTTACTGGCACGTGGTCCTTATTTATGGGATTTCTAAATGGTGTTTGGGTTTTGTTTTAGTTTTGGATCAGAAAATTAACTAGAGGTGCAAATACCTAGCGCAAATTCTCGGTGCACCTTTATGACACACTCTTTCGATGCAATAAGATGATGCAATTGGGTTAATTCAGTTACGACTGTTTCTGTAGTTGTGGTCCTACATGGCATTTTCCCTAAGGTGATTTGGTTGAGTTGTGCGCTATGGAGTGGTTGCGCTGTGCACTTGGTGGAGTTGTTGTGGAGGCAGTGGAGTGGTTGTGCTTGTAAACGTGAGTTCGTTTCTTGTGGAGTGATTGATCACGGAATCATCGTGGCTTGCATGCATGGGACTATTTATGAAGAATGATTTATTCTCTCATAAGCCAACCAGTCCTGTTTTCTCCCATAAGCCAAGTCCATCGCCTTCCTTGTGAAGCCTCCTCCTTTTCCTTCTTATTCACCTTCTCTCCTTCTTTTTCTCTTTCCTCATTCTTTCGAAGAAAATTCAGAGAGAGAGAGAAAGAGAGAGAGAGAGAGAGAGAGAGGGAGGGAGAGGGAGAGGGAGAGGGAGAGAGAGAGAGAGAGTGTGTGTGTGTGTAATATCCGTGCTTAATTATCCAAAATAAATGTAAATTGTGTTTTTGTAATCCAAATAATTTGTTATGTGATGTGGATTTGTGTTGTACTCTCGCTGTTATATTGGTAATTATCTCTAATTTCCTTATTGTAAGGTATTATGTAAATTATTTACATATGTATATGTGTGTGTGTGTGTGTGTGTGTCTATGTGTGAAGACAAAATACCAGAAAAGTCATGGATGCACAGTGAAAGCTTACATATTTCTCTAGCACATCGTTCCTCCACTGAAAAATCTCACCCTACACCATCCCCCTTCACCCCTGCTCCTGCCATGTCTACAAACGTCGAAGGATTCAGGTGGCTTCAGGCAATCATGGCAGGGGGAAGACGATGAGGATGGAGGAGTATAAGAGGAGGTGGAGTGCTCGTCTGGTGGAGGCAAGGGCAGAGAGTGAGAGTGAGGGCTGAAGAGGGAAATCGGAAGAGGAAGAGAGGAAGAGGGAGAGTAGGAGTGATCGCCACCGAAGGAGGGGCTCACCGAGGGTCAAGAACGTCTAGTGGAAGTTAGAGGAGGTGGAGAGCTCGCTAGAGGGGAGAGGGATCGTCGGAAACTCCATCGTGTACGTGTCCCACCCTTTTCCTTTTTCCAACGTTTCGCTTTAGTTTATTCATGGATTAATGATAGAATCTTGATTTAAATCCATGGAAATGGTTGATATGGTTTATATCTAAGAGTTTTAGATGAATTCATGAATTTTTTGTGATTTATTGGAGATTTTATAAGATTTTTTGTAGGAATTTCTAATCTTGTGCTTTAGGGGATTTGTCTGTGCTTTTGGGCTTTTGGTTTTTATAACTCGATCTACATTCCATGGTTTTTGATGAAATTTGTCACAAATGAAAGTAGACTTGACATGCTAGGAATGTGTTTTTTTTTAGGATTTACAGGTATCCCAAAGGTGTGTCCGCTCAAGGTCCCAACTCCAACAGATGGCGGCCTTGGGGCCGAGGTTGTTTTTTAGAATATGCCTGGTTTGGCATACTGATTTGGTTTAGTATGCAAAATTAGGGAAATTCGGCATACCGAACCTAGCCAGTATGCCAAACCAAGCCCTGGGTTATTTCCTGCAATAATAAAATGGATTTTTTTAAATGATTATTAATATCATGTATTGATATGATGTTTTCATGGAAATCCTTGTGTTTTTGTTGGAATTCTTGGAAGTGATTCCTATAATGAAAATGATTAGAAATTGGTTTTAAAAGGAACTTGCATGTTTTAAGAAAGGATTTCTAAGACTTTTGTACAAGTTCACATAGTTGTAGGGCAATGGCCAATGGGTTGTGACCCATATGGTAACAATTACCGTTTGAAAAAGGTGGATTCCGAGGTGGAGACCTGGGTGAAAGAAACTAGGTACCTCTAGAGAGACCAGTGTTGGTTGAGCCTAGGAAAGATGACTTAGGTGTCCAGACACCAAAGGGGTGTTGGAAGAATGCATCTCTATGTAGTGAGAAAAGAAATAGAAAAAGTGAGGCCTGTTAGTTGAGATGGTAGTATACCGACATGGGGACTTTTACCGAATGCTTGTGTCTCGCCGAATGCTTGTGGCTAGGACACCTTTGGCCAAGGTGCACTATGAGTTTCCATATTTGAGTTGTATAGTTGGTTTTAAGCTAGAATCGAGTTGGGTTTTGCCTCATGGTTTTAGTCAGATTCTAGCTAAGATGAGATTCTTGTTTTAGGACTAGCTTCAGCCAAGAGATGATTATCATTTGTGCTTTGTGCAGTTTGTGTGTTTTGGGTTGGAATCTAGTCGACAATTTGAGATGCATAAACGAGATTTCAAAAAAAGTATGAGATTTCTAAAGAGAAAATATTTGAGAAAAGCATGAGATTTCATATTTGTTTATTTGGTTAGAACTGATGCTAGTTTCGTAGCGTTGTTCTGAAGCATTATAGAGAGTGAAGGAGAGAAAGAGAGAGGTGCTAGTCGAAGAGAATTGAGGTTTGAGCGACGTTCGTGAGTCCGTGGAGAGCTCTGGAGCGTGTGGAGTCGGTCAGAATCACCTGAGTTGGTCGCCGACCCTAGAGAAGACAACTACTATGCAATATCTTTAAGGTGTACACTCCACACCTTGCTCCATTTTGTGTAATTTTGACATGATTACGTTCCTTGTGTGATTTTGAGCATGATAGATCTTGTTTTACAATTTTTGATTGATTATACGATTTTTAATCTCAAAAAATTGATTATGGTTGGTACTATTCATCTGAGGCTTTCTCAAAGGATTTCTTGAGTTATAATGCATGAAATCTTATGTTTTTGAGGTCAAATGAAAGCTTGCATGATTTTCTTTAGTTTGGTATACAATTTGCTAAGCTTGATTAAGTATACGAGATGAATAGATTTTGGCATGAATGGGTTCAGAACTGTGCATCCCTGCAATTGGATTCTGGCCTGCGGTGCGACTCCTAAGCGTAAATAGCTAGCGCACTTTCTAGGCGCAATTTGGCCTAGCAGTGCAACAACCTATTTTGGTATGTTGAGTGATGTTTTGGATACTCTATACATATAACATTGTTAAATGGTGTTCCTGACACTAAATGCAAGTCTTTTGCACATATAACCTTGATAAATGGTGTTCCAGGTATTTCGGTATTTAATGAATGTTTTGGAAAAGATTTTCATGGAAAATGTGGTAGTTTTGGAAAAGTGTTTTCTATGGTTTTCTTACGTGATGGATCAAGAGACCAAAGGGTCGCATTGTCTGGACCTGAGGGTGTGACGACGTCCTCAGAGAGTCAGGCACGTCACCTAGGTTGAGGTTCGAGACCTAGAGGTTGTAAGCGAGTGTTCGGCTTCCCATGGAGGTATGAAACTCATGGATCGTCGTTCACAAGGCCAAGGCTAAGGTCTATGGGTCAAGGTGCCATCCAGACCTAGAGGTACGAGACTTCAGTTACTCTAAGTACCGAGACTCAGGGTACAATCCATACCTAGTGGTATAGTGGCCGCAAACTTGGGAGGTATGAGACTTCTAAGTAGCTGGATGTGATACCTTGGTTGTTATAGGTACCTAGTGTTGGTTGGTGCTAGTAGAGCCTAAAGTAGGGTTCAAGCACTGAGTTAGGAGCCGAAAGGACGTATCCTGTGATTTGTTGTGAGAGAGGGGACAACTCGCCTTGGAGTAGGGTGAGCAGGCTTTTCGTGGGTGAGGTTAGTCTTTTGAGGGTCCTACACGATGTGGGATGCTAAGACAGGCCTACTTCTCCACAAGGTGGTTGTCCATGGTAGAGCAAATGCTGGGGTGGCCCTCGGTAGTCTATGTGTGGCTAGAGTTTGGTGCTTGGCACCGAGTAGCTCGACTCACTATGTGGTTTTGGTTTTCCTACGTAGATTTCCATTGATTTTGGCTAGTGAGGTCCGATTTTGCTATATGAATGTTTTCTAGTGCTTTTGGCGCTTTCAAAGGAAAAGATAAGGAGGTTTTGGAAAAGGTTTGGAGTCTAGTGAACTTTTACACTGTTGGTTTTAGTTTGTTTTCCTCGTAGTTTTTGTAGAGTATGTATTGTGTAACTTTCTGATCACTCATCCATATTTTCTTGTGCTTTCTTAGTCGCAGGTGCAAATGGTAGTTAGTTAGCACTAGTGCTCATAGACAGGGTAATTGTCCGCACACTGCAGGTTCCTCGTAGCATAGATGCTTTTTAGATAGCCTTTAATTATTCTGTTAAATTACATTTAACTGTAATTAGGCTAATAGTTTTGGTGGCAACAGTTTGGAATCGTTACAGATTTGGTATCAGAGTCCAGGTTCACTAGGTCCACTAGCCTAGGGTGTTTGGTTTGGTTGACCCTATAGGATTACAAGTCATGATTATGTCTGCACCTGTTGGTTTTACCATGTTTTCTAGGTGTTTGTTGCTAATGGTGGTGTACGTAGTCTGTCTTTTCCTACAGAATGGCTAGTCAAGGCAGTAAAGGCAAGGACCCTGCTGAGAAACCCAGCTCTCAGGAGGAGAACGGATGGCATGGAATGAAGGTCGAGTTGCGAAGTCTAGTACATGAGATCTCCCATGCTTTCAACATGGGAGGTTCTAGTGGATCATTAGGAGATCCATGGCTCCATTAGTTGAGCAAGCTCCAGATGCTGACATTCAAGGGAAAAGGTGAGCTTGAAGAAAGCGAGGCATGGCTATAGAGAGTTGTGAAGATGTTAGAGAGTATGGCGTGCTTAGAGGAGCATTAGGTACGGTTGGCCGCTTACTTCCTAGAAGGTGAAGTAGATTAATAGTGGAGAGTAATTTGGTAGTTGAAGTTTCAAGATATTCTGACAATCGAAGTTAAGTGGAAGGATTTCGAGACGGCCTTCTACGAGAAATACTTTCCCGATCATGTACGGGATAGATTTGACTGAGACTTCTAGAATTTGTAGTATGGCAATATGACGGTAAGTGAGTACGAGGTTGCCTTTGCCCGTTTGGAACGATTCTCCCATACTTTTGACTTCAAGGAGAGTTGGGTGAAGAGGTTTTAAGAGGACCTTCAATCGAGATTGAAGATGAAGGTGATGGCGTGACAGTGCCAGACAGTTGCAGAGATGGTAGAGATGGCTTCTCGCTTTGAGGAACAATATAAGAAATTCATAGAAGATTGTCCTAAAGGGAAGGGCAAGGCATCTTTTGCTTCGCAATTCTCCTTTTCAGGGATGTATCCTGTGATGGGTTGAATAGCTAATGTGTTGTTTGATTTGGGGAATACTTTCTCCTACATCTTAGAGTCATTTGCGGTGGAGATGGAAGATCAACCAATAAGGTTATCCTTTCATCTCAATGTGGCGATGCCACTGTGAGAGCACAATTTAGCCTAGAAATACTTACGGTCTGTTACATAGGAGATGAATGGCAACAAATTCAACACCAGTCTCATTATTATGGACATGCAGGAGTACGACGTGATATTTGGTATGGACTGGTTAGCTCATCAGTTCACTTTGATTGATTGTGCTCGTAGAAGGGTGTATTTCAATTTTGTTGACGGTGATTCTTTTTTTATGCAAGGTGTGTGCCAAGATGAGCTTATGTTTGTTACTTCAGTAATGAAGGCTTACAAGTCGTTAGTCAAGGGGTGTGTGGGGTATTTAGCCAATGCGGATACCTCCACATTACCTAAGGCAAGAGTTCACAATATTTCTGTAGTATGTGAATATCCTGATGTCTTTCTTGACGAATTACATAGCATGCCACCTCTCAAGGAAATAGATCTCAATCAACCTGATTCTGGGAGTTAGTGTGGTTTCAAAGGCTCCTCATGGCATGGCACCTACGGAGTTGAGAGAACTCAAGTCACAGTTGCAAGAATTGCTAGTCAAGGATTTTATCAAGCCAAGTGTATCTCCATGGGGAGTGTTTGTCTTATTCATCCGTAAGAAGGATGGTTCACTCTACTTGTGTATATATTATCAGATACTAAACTAAATCATCATAAAGAACAAGTATCCTTTGCCCCACATTGATGACTGGTTCGATCAACTATAGTTTACTTCAGTATTTTTGAAGATTGATCTGAGGTTTGGATATCATAAATTGAGGATTTATGACTCAGATATTCATTAGACTACCTTCTGGATGTGGTATGGCTACTATGAGTTTACAGTTATGCCCTTTGGTTTAACTAACATTCTTGCTGCATTCATGGTCCTGATGAACAAGATCATTCGATCTTTTTTAGACCAATTCGTGGTGATATTCGTTGATGATGCTCTAATCTACTCTCTAGATGCAGAGACTCACACCTTGCATTGGAGGGTGGTATTAGATATACTAAGGTAACATCAATTGTATGCCAAATTTTCCAAATGTGAATTCTGGTTGGGCGATGTTATGTTCCTTGGTTATCTTATCTCAGGAGAATGCATCAAAGTGGACTCTGCCAAGGTGGAGCCAGTGAGTAGCTGGGAAAGGCCCAAGACTATATCTGAGATTAGAAGTTTCTTGGGTTTGGAAGACTACTATAGGAGGTTCATCAAGGACTTTTCCTCGATAGTCGCATCTATGGCAGAGTTGACGTGGAAGGAAGTTTCATTTATTTGGGACCACGATTGTGAAACGAGTTTCAATGAGTTGAAGGCTCGTTTGGTCTTAGCTCCTAGTCTGACTTTACTATGTGGAAGTGGTGGTTTCATGATTTACAGTGATGCTAGTGATATTAGGTTGGACTGTGTTCTCATGTACCATGACAACATTATAGCCTATGAGTCTCGTTAGTTGAAAGATCATAAGAACTACCTTACCCATGATTTGGAAATGACTGCCATGGCGTTCGCGCTCAAAAAGTGGTGACAATACTTATATGAAGAATAGTTTAAGGTCTACATTGACCATAAAATCCTGAAGTATATATTTACTCAAAATAACCTCAACATAAGGCAGCACAAATGGGTGGAGTATTTGAAGAACTATGATTTTATTTTGTCCTACTACCTTTAGAAGGTCAATGTAGTTGTCGATGCTTTATGTCAACATACACACATGATGGCGAACCTGATGATCAAGGAACGATCTATGTTGGAGGATCTAGTGGGCTATAGGCCCAATAGACTAGCTCAGGAAACAGTTGATGCTTGGTTGGCAAACTTGGCCGTCCATCCTAAGCTAATAGAGTTTATTATTGCTCATCAACAGATAGACCCTTTTGTTTAGGTGGTTTTCAGGAAGCTGGAGGCTACAAGAGCACGCCTCAGTTTTCTGTTGGGGAATACTGAGAACTGAAATATGATCATCAGTTGTATGTGCTCCAGCACGAGAAGTCCAGGTAGAGGTTACTAGATGTAACCCATTGGTCCAAGTACACCATCCACCCTAGAAGTATCAAGATGTACCAGACCTGAAGAGGAGTTTTTGGTGGCCTAGCATGAAGAAGGATGTTGCTGACCATGTGGCAAAGTGCATGACTTGTCAGATGGTCAAGGTAGAACATCAAAAGCATGGAGGAACCTTACAGCTGTTGGATATCCCTGTGTGGAAATGGGAACACATTTCTATAGACTTTATGACCAGGTTGTTGCATATCAGGAGAAAGAATGACATTGTGTGGGTGATCATGGACCGGTTAACCAAGTTTGCGCATTTTCTTGCCATCTGGGTGAAGATTCCATTGCAACAATTGACAGAATTGTATATGTTGGAAATTATCCAGTTGCACGGTATTCCCATGTCCATTGTGTCTGATAGAGACACAAGGTTCACTTTAAGGTTTTAGAGGAACCTACATGAAGCTTTTGGTACGGTGCTAAATTTTAGCATAGTGTTCCATCCTTAGTCAGATGGTTAGACTGAAAGGACCATCCAGACATTGAAGGATATATTGAGAGCTTGTGCCTTAGACTTGCAAGGGAGTTGGGAAGAGCATCTACCATTGGCGGAGTTCACCTACAACAACAGTTATCATTCTAGCATTGAGATGGTGCCATTCAAAGTATTGTATGGTAGACCATGTAGGTCCCCTGTTTGTTGGAGTAAAGTAGGCGAACAACAACTTCTTGGGCTGGAGATCGTGCAGCTATATGCAGTTAGAGAGGATTTGATTCGCAAAAGATTGTTAGTTGCACAGAGTCGATTAAAGAACTACGTTGACCAAAGGCGGAGACTGTTGGAATTTCTGGTGGGAGACTATGTATTCCTAAAGGTGTCACTAACCAAAGACGTGCTATGATTCAGGAAAATCTCCAAAGATACGACATCAAAATCTCTAAAGGTACAAGTTATGTAAGATCTTTCAATCGTACTATAGTGTCATATGCTAGAGAAAAAAGAAAAGGAAGAAGAAGCATAAACTTTTTCTCTTTGTTTTTTCCCAAAGCACAACAATAAGTTATATAAAAGAGAGAATACACATAGTGGGTCAAAGCTATTTTCACTAATCATGTCATGGTTTCCACAATAGGAAATAACATAAAGATAGAATAAATGATATATTAAAAGGTATAAAAAGATATTTTGAATTTGATAATTAAAACCAAAACTGTTATTTTTTAACATTCTCCCTAATTCAAAATTATCTTTAAAATGTAAAACAAAGAAAAAGAAAGAAAGCAAGCTCTCTTGTAAAGCCCCGGTTCCTGGACACGTTACCAAATTACAGTATTATAAGCAAAATTACACTAATTACAGTAAAATTAAATAATTGTAGCTAAGGCTCACCTCTAGGGAACAATGTGCAGCTAGAAGCTCTTATTTAGGCACCGAAACTCGGCTGCATACGATCTGCACTTGGAAACCAAACCAAACACGCGTGAGTGACATCTAAGTCACCCAATACGTGCCCCAAACACACAAACAACAAAATCCGACAAAATTACTAAAAACACAGCTTTTAGTTTATAAAACTTGGTTTTCCATTCGAAAGTCCATTTTAAAACATCATTTCCTTTTTCTTTTGAAATCACTTGAGAATTTGCTCCAAAACTATGCTTTTCTTAAAAATTCACTTTCCCTTTTTCTTTTTAAAACATTTGGAAATTCGTTTCCAAAACCATATTTTCCCAAAACTCATCTTTTCTTTCTCTTTTATACTTTTCTCATATTTTGCGAAATCCACATTTTCGACTATATCCAGCCTAAAACATAATACCTCTAAGACTCAAAACCAAAATCACAAACATTGGCTAGTAACTAGTTAAAACACAATTTATATTCATTTCTGGGATTTTAGGACCATTCACAAGTCCAATCCTAACCAAACCATTTTTCTTTTTCATTTCTAGAAATCACATACTTTCCTTTTCATTTCCACATTTCTTATTGATGTTACCTTGATCAGGGGTAACTAGGCACACAAGCAGTAGGTGAGGACAGCATTTTCCTTAACCCCCGCACTACTCCGATGAAGTTCCCTGTGCGGGAGGACACTGTTCCGGCCCGCTGGCCTCAATTTCTTTTTTTTTTATAATACATGGGGATACGTCTTTATCTGATGTCCTATCGGTGACCCGAACAACTAGTTTCAACAACCCAGGCTCAGCCTACACCGTCGGTGACTCGAACACCTAAGTCTCATGTTCCTAGGCGAGCCTACACCGTCTCAAGCTTAGCAACCACAGCCGTATCTGATATTGGTTTCATTGGAGTCTCATACTCCGACCACATTGTCGACATCAATCCCCATGGTCCCTCAACACATTATTAGTGTTTATTTTCAAAACCTTTTAAGTTTTCCTGTCCAAAAACATTTTCACGTCATTCTTTTTGTTGTAGGGACTTGTCTTAAGCAACACATGACTTTTTACTGGGGTCCCAAATCAATTCATTTAAAATCATAAATTGGGACTCATGCCTAAAAACCACACATTTAATCACTTTAATTCAATCTTAAAGCTTTAACCCAAAATCATCCCTAAATACACTGATTTGGGTTCCATATTCCTTCATGATATTCACGTGAGGAAAACACCACTAACACATACTCATTGTCCAATTAAAACCTTTATTTCCATCATTTATGCCCATTTATTCATATTGATCAGGGGATGAAAACGGCAGACCAAATTAAGATTCGGTATACCGAAAACCACTGATTCGGTATACCGAAACCTCCTGTTTCGGTCGACTCATGGGTTTCGGTCTACCGAAACCAAACACCTCTATTCAAACTGACAGGGATTCGGTATGCCGAATCTAGTTCGGTATGCTGAATCTCCCGTGTTCTGTACACGGCCCCTGCCAACAACTATTCGTTGGCGGGAAGTGGGAGTCTCTGGCAGACCCCTCAAACAAGCATCATAAAACACAAATAAATCATGAGGTGTAGACCCTTGAGTCTACTTCAAAACCTCTCAAACCATTCATCAATCCATTAACTATGCAATTCATACGAAAATCACAAAGTAGTGAAGCTCATTAACATCTACTATAGCTTACATCCCTAAATCTCGTATAACCCTATCAATTTCCATCCTAACCGCATGATATCTACATATTCATGCTATTTATCACATTCTTATCAATTCTACTATTTTTCTACAATTTTACATGCATTTATTCTCTATTTCCATGCATTTAGCATAACAAGTTATAAAAAGAGAACAGTGGAGAAGAGGGGTCGCGTACCTTCTTCGGCGAGCTTCCCCCAACTCCGACAAGCCTCTCCTGCCCTAGCGAAGCTCACAGTGGCGGCACCCTCAGCTCAGCCCTCCTCCTCACCCTCTGGCTCGCGCATCGTTCCTCTTTTCCTTCTTTCTCTGTCGGTTTCCTCCCACTACTGCCTCCTTCCTCTTATCTCCTTCTCCTCCCCTATGGCACCGGCCACCCATCACGTCGGAAGAGATGGGGAGGCACGGGCCGTGGCTGTGGTGGCACAGGTCGGGAAGAAGAGGAAGAGGACGGGGATGGGGGAAAGGTTCGTGAGGGAGGGGGAAAAGGAAAAAGAAAAGAAAGAAGAAAAGACAGGCACATGAACCGAGGCGACTGTTCATCCTTAAACCAAACTCCACATTGGTCCCAAATCACAAACATGTGTATAGAAAGTCAATCAAAACCCCACAATCACAAGAAACAACAGATTTACCCATTATACAGATTACAATTAATTACATGATTTACATTTAATATAGATAATCAGGCCCAAGTGTCACATCTCTGGACTTCAATACTACGCATTGGACAAGGTGTCTAGCTGACTTGAAACTTTACTTAGTGCATGTAGATTTACATTTGAATGTAACCATAGTGGAATAAACCTTGTCATCAGATTTCAACCTATTACACACGTAGTACACATTACATCTTTTGATTCTCTAAGTAGCACATTACGGCTTTGCGCTTGTATCAATTTTTATAAGTACTTTTAGAAGATAACCCTTTGATCGTCACGGTCGTGGCTTCACAACCATACTAATTATAAGTGAATTTCTAAGGGTAATTTACAATACATCACCCTACCACAGAGGTGTCAATTTAATCTTATTTTATTGCTACTCAAGTACTGTCATCTTAGGGATAGGATTGAAGTCGAACTTTACAATTTCAATGCTATGTTTTGTATGGTAATAGAATTTTCCTAGTGAGTATTTCATTGCATGAGACTTTTTATGGACTTAAGTTTCATACCCTTCCATGAAAATATAATAAAATTTTCTGATAAGTCTTTAGTCAAATGATCTGTCAAGTTTTCTTTAGACTTGATATGTTTAAGTGATATGACTCCAACAGACAATCAATGTCTAATTAACTTATGTCTCAACTTTATATGTCTATTTGAATTTTCATTTGTGTTAACTCTCTTGACTAAGGCAATACATGCAGTATTGTTACAATGAACACAAATTGATGGCACAAGTTTATGAACTAGTGAAAATAAGCAAGAGAGTTATTTCTATTACAATGACTAGTTCATAAACTTAGTCAATAAAATCTGAAGCAAGAGTAAACCTCAATTCTCCCAATTCACTAACAAATAGATGGAATGGAATTTTTGTATAATGCATAACTACTCTTCCTCAAATAGAAATTTCATAAGGGAAACCTCAATCCAATTTCGAGGTCCCTAGCTTGTTGAAAATTTGAATAATAGAATTCAAAACTACCATCTATTATCAGCCAAAATCCAAATCAATAATAGAAACCATTAGAATGGGGGAAAAACTGGTAGTTTCAGAGAGTAGTACATCTTCAATAAACTACAACATACCACAATAGGGTTAGACTGGAGCTTGACAGGTCATCTGCGGTGGACTCCTCGGCAACAGTGGTAGCACGGGACTGGACAAAGCGAATCTAGCTCCAGAGAAGACGCGTACAAATCCAATTATGAAGGTGGTGCCCATCCCAAATCCAATTATAGTTGTGATAAAACTCATCCTCTCTCTCTCTCTCTCTGAAGTCTGTGTTGTTCGTCTAAGGATCTGTTTGGTAGAGTTCTGGATAATTTTTGAGCATTTAGCTTCTCTTGAGAAGCTATAATGGTCCAACAGTTCTACCAAACACTATCAACTTCTTAGAAGTATGTAGTTTTTAGAACATTGATTCTTTTACATTTTTAAAAGCTAGGTGATGACAGCTTCTAATCAGAAACTAGCTTCTATATTTAGATTCAAAAGCTAAAGCTCTACCAAACGGATTCTAAATCTCTTTGTTGTTAAATATTACTTGTTGTGATTTTATTTTAATCTTGAATTAGGCAACACAAGGATTATATATTATTTTTCTTTTTCAAGATTGTTAGAATTTTTTAAACAAATATCAACAATAATATGATTAAATGTAAAATGATATGAACAAAAGTAATGAATAATTAACAATAAAGAGAAGAAACAAGAATGATTTTAACTTTCGTTGAAGAGGAAATGATCCCTTAACTTGAAGAAAAAAATCAACCCTCAACCATAAGTATTTTCCGATTTCTCTCTAAAGATACGATGTCAAGATCTTCAAAGATACAAGTTATATGAGATCTTCGAATCATACTGTAGTATTATATGTCAGAGAAAAAGAGAAAAAAAAGAAAAGAAAAGCATAAAAGTTTTTCCCAAAATATAACAATGAATTATACAAAGGAGAGAACACACATAGTGGATTAAAGTTATTTCTACTAATCATGCTATGATTTTCACATTAGGAAACAACATAAAGATACAATAAATGATATGTTCAAAGATATTTTGAATTTGATAATTAAAATTAGCTCGTTTTCTCTTTAATATATGCGTGAGACATTATTTTAATACAATCTATTCTCTTCACTTAGTTCAAAAATAAAAGTATCGAACTAACAAAACGCTACAACAGCTTCCTTTTACCGGGATGGGTCGATGGAAACTTCCATGGTGCTAGAAGCCGGAACCGACGGTTGATCTACACGGTCCAACGACGGTTCTTATAAAGTTTACATTCATAAGCAATTCGGCACAATCGGAGGCATCAACATAATAATCCTTTCACTTGAACATAAGCTTTTCCATGAACTTAGAAAGAGAAAAAAGCCAACTTGCATCTTCATCCGTGCAAGCGACAATGGCTGTGACATATCACCTCAGTCACATATGACATATCACTGTATGCTTGATACCTGCACTTATAATATATTAATCTTTAAAGTATTGCGTGTTTTAGGTCATAAACATAATTAGCCTGTACTCTCTCGTTAGTTTATTAATATTTTTCTCATCTAATCCTTTGAATATGCATGTTGGTTGCACATGAGCTCATAACTCAGATGATTATATTGTTTCTTCAATTTTGCGGAGACTAGTGCTCAAATCCACCAGTAATAGATTATTAATGAGATTTTTAAGGATATTTGCATATCACTTGAGTGTCAACTTCTTTCTCCACCAACAGGTGTTAGTTTCCCTTTCCACTTATAGTGAATGTACACGTTGACGACGGTATGACCTCAAACAAAAACAAAAAAAAAACATAAAAAGGATGGTCACTAAATGCAAATTTTATGAGACAAGTTTTTGTCAACGGTTGAGATAATAAAAGGTGAATTTTTATGTATGTCTCATGATTCGAATCTGAGACCTGGAACGATTTTAAAGTTCTTTCAGCCACTATGACAATGAGACATTGTCAATTCTATGAGACAAGTTATCATGTAGAAATGGTCAATTTGATTTATTCTTGACCTATACCCAAATGAAGTTGAACCGTCGACATCCTAGTTCGATGGTTGATTTAATATTTATTAAGATATGGCCTAGAACCACCAAAATTGGATACAATCCTAGTCCCAATACAGATTTGCGATGCAATTAGAGCAAGCTATCTAAATAGTAGATGTGTAAAAAAATTTGAGTTCACCGTCAAAGCTAGAGACTACAAAGGCCCTAGGTTGGGCTACACTAGCTCGATTTAGATTAAGGTCAGGCTAAGGGTCAAGACCCTAAGTCCATCCGAAACCCTAGCCCTTGGGTGAACCAGGATAGGAAGGTTAGCTTCAGCTTGGACTTGGCTCATGTATGATTATCTCTCATAATATTATATTAATTAATGAAAATAATATTTTATTGATAAAAATGATATTTAATTGAACAAAGTTATAAACATTACATAACCTAATCAAAAATGAAATCTAAGAGTTGAGTCACTATCTAAATGCTAGCCAAGTCTTTAGATGATGGGAAAGATATGGAAATTGAGTTGCTTTTGCGTTGATCTTCTTCTTCTTTTTTCCTTTTTTCTTTGACAAATTGAGAAATGTCTCATTAGATGAGACATTGATTTACTAGGAGCATAACCTGTAGCTATAGTAATTATAAATGTAATATCTATCATCCTTTGGATATACAGTGTAATGTACTAATGTTTCAACATCTTCGACTAAAATGGTTTTTTTTTTGCCATTATTTGAGAGAATTGAATAGAGACAATTGAGAGAGTTGAGAGATTGATAGACTAGAGAGAATTAAGAATGGCGTGTGAAAAGAGGGAGGAGGAGTAGAATATTTATAGGTGGGGAAGGGAATAAAGAAACGAAAAAAGTACAATGACTGGAATTCCTGTCGTTGAACCACTCGAGTTGGGCTAGGCTCAGCTCAGACTCCCAATGAACTTGAGGTAAGCTTGGGCAAGGGGCTTGAATCCCAAGTCCAACCTAACCCGACCCTTGTACTACTGTACAAGGGTCGAGTCAGCTTGGCTCGTACGCTCAATGGGGTAGGCTAAGTCAAGGTTACCTACATACTACCCAATCCAAATTACACATCTACTAATTTGTTAATTTCTAAGTCACAAACCAGGTTAAGCCATTAAACCTAAACCAACAACAGATCTAATGCACTTCACATAGACAATGGAATAGGGCTACACACGGTTTCGCTTGGAATAAAACCATAAATTGAATTAGAAAAACTTCAATCAAACAAGCTATTTTTTCAAAACCAATCCGTTCATCTTACTTCATGGTTTAACATAATGAATTTTTAGACGAATCACAAAATCACACGCAAGAAAATAATATCACCCAACGTCTACAAGGAAAATCAAAGGATATTTGTCATAATGTGTTTGTACTTTCAATTATATTATCAATGAACATTACAATTTCCATACATAAAATAGTCACACCTTGAAGTAGAATCAAAAGAATAATGGATGAATTTGTTTGCATAACATATTAATTGGAAAGAAATCTGCTACGGTTGCCGCATAAACATCCGCATGGACCGCACGTAACACTGTTCAAGTTAATGTAGTTTTATTATTATTTTTTTTAAGTTGAAAATTTTCCTATATTAATTTTACACAAAGTCCAACCTAAAGCCATGCAGTCTATGAATAGTCCAACCAACTGTCATGTAAACGGTAATTGATATATATTACACTTAAACACTTGATTATGAGAAACTACCATTTACAACCACAAAAAAACTTCACTACTAGACTAGACCAAGTTACTACAGACAATCCTGTCATGTCGAACCAATAGAAATAAAAAATCAAATCAAACCATAAAAAAAACGATCGAACTCCATTCGATCAGTCAGCTTGTGCCAAGCTGTGTGCGCAATGCTAAGATGGACGGAAAACTAGTTTAACCTCGTCACTGTCGACGAGACGGTAAAGTTTATATACTCGTCGTCTAGAGATTCTCCACGAGTTATATATGAAACATGGAATACGGTGAGTACAGGCTATTTTATGGTTAAGTTTGATATGCAGATTAATCAACTCTTCCTTTCGGTCTATGTGATAAATGAGAAACTTTACTGGTACTTCACATCCACATGCTCTACAATACCCCAAGATTTCTTTTCTCTTCTTTCTTTTCTTCCCATGTTCAAATGTACAGGTTGGCTGCCAAGAGTTGACTTTTTTAATATACGTACGGTTGGGTGGACGGACAAGTTTAACATGCAAGTGAACATGACTCATTTTTAATCACATGCAACTAAATCACGTGCAAGCGAACTGCTGTGCAACTTATGAAACCAGGATGATTAGTCTGGAGTGTGGACCTCAAACCGAACATGACTCATTTTTCGTTTTACTAAAATAATTGTTTTTATTCACGTGACTACAATTAATTATATATATATAAAAAACCCGTTACAAGTTTGGGGGTTTAGACAATGTCTCATTGTCACAGTGGTTGGGAGAACTTTAAACTCACCACAGGTCTCGAGTTCGAATCCTGAAACATGTATAAAAATTTACCTAAACCGATAACAAAAAAAAAAAATTGGGGGAGGAGGGGAGTTTACTTTTAGTACACCTTAGAAAATGTGGTTGGGTTTAGTTGCTTGAGAGTGCAAAATTATTCTGTAGATATACATATGTGGTTGATCTGATATCCAAACTGACTCTATCACATTGAAGTATCAGTATCATGTTGATGTTGCTATAACTACTGTAATCTATATGTTGTGAGTGTTAAACGGTAGATTTCTTGAAAATATCATAGAGTTTTTTACTTTAAATGTTGCTTTAAATCCTAAAAATGATTACAAATAATTCAAAATCATTGATGTTTGTACGTTGACAGAGAAATTTTATCTTCAAAACTTCATAGATCAAAAAATTGCCACTTGAGCTACCAATTACGTCATTATGAACAGAATATATTTCGTTTAATCTACAAAATTGATAATACTTACTAAATTTTATGATAGAAATCAAGAAGTTAAAGACCTATCCTTTTGTAGATAGATTGATCTGTCTTGTGTTAGCTCTTCTGGTCTCAACTGCATCCACTAAACAAGCATTCTTAATTATAAATCTTGTTAAAACTAGACTTCATAAGATGACGGAAGATGTGTTTCTTGTAGATTGGTTGATTATGTTTTCGAAAATGAAAATTACCAATAAAGGTGGTGCTAATATGTTTAATCGATGATTTCACTGATGTGACTAAATGAAGGACTTAATTTTATTAAAGATTAAAGTTATTTAAGATGGTGTTACTTAAGTATCCATGTTAGTAATAGTTTAATATATTTTTGAGTATTTTATGAAAGACTAAATTATCTTTTTGGAAATTCTATGTAGTACATTTTAATCCTATCTAGTACTGCACATCAGTGGAAATCGAATCCATTAGATTCTCTGTTTACAACATGGTTATATTAGTTTTATATATAATTATCAGAAGGTTAGGGTATTTATAAGATCTAATATTTAAAGATGGTGGAAATTTTAGGAAGATTTAGTTTCTAAGTTTGTTACAAATTCTTTTTTTGTTATTGGAGGGCTAACTAGAATCATGTCCTAGTTCTTTTTTGGGATTTTTTTTATAGATATCCATTTTTTCTAACAATTGGATATGTTTTTAGGTACTTCATGAAGACTGAAGCTTCCTTTTGGGGATTAATTTTGTAAATATCTATATTATATTGGATATATTTTTGGGTATTTGTGGAAAAAGAGAAAGAATATCACAATTTATTTCTAAAAATATTCTTATTTTTATTAACATAGCTTTTAATTTTATTTAGCAATACACATAATGCAAAGGACTAGCTCTTCATGGTTCAATTCTTGCCACCGCCACTACCATCGAGTGTGGATTTTGATTTTACAGCATATAACATGAGTTTTAGCAAAACTCAAAGGAGACCATCTATAACAAAAGTATTTCCTTGAGATATTACATGTAATAGTTTACTTTTTGATATAATTTACTTATTTATTAATCCCATTTGTTTAGTCTAGTAGTACAAGCATGCAAAGGAGTTTTCCCTCGTAGAGTGACAAGCAATTTAGTGATAATTCACTTCTCCATCTCTTCTTCTAATCATTTTAAATATCTGAAAAGTGAGGCTCAGCTCAAATTCTATGTACCAAGTTACATTCATACTCCACTTACAAATACTTTTTGCACTTCATCACTACTTTGTACCCATCAAAGTAAGTGCATGTTTCTGCAATAGTATGCTCCCGTTGCCGAAATATTCCAACATCCACAGAGAATTACGAGGTAGGACCATCAACCCTTTTGAAAGCAATCTGTAACATTGACTATTAATTGATCACATGGGGAGAGTAGAATTGTGACAAGCATGCATTTGCTTGGAATTGAAGGAAGTTGGACATCTTTTGAGAATGGAATGGCATTGAGAATTGCCCAAGTGAGAGCCCCCGGCCGATGGAGTTTCGTGCACCACAATCGATGACTTGTGTACGGCTGTAGATAAACTCTACACCTATATCTACAAACATAGGCTCTTGCTAAATTTTGGAATTAAATATTCAAACTGCATAAAATAATATAGCCGGACGTGGACATTCCACCAGCCTAGAGGTCTGCAATCTGATAAATTTATGACGTATATATTAATCCTTAATGATCTCAACATGTAGATATTGAAGAGAGAATTTAAAAGGAAGTTAAGCTTACAATTGAAGATTATTTAATATAAACATAAAAAGTATTAGATAGATAGATGAGTATATATGGATACCCGTGTAAGGAAGTCATCCCTGTATATGTGTAATCCCTCTAATACTGCAAAATAATTCTCTTTTCTCTCCTAATTAACATGGTACTAGAGTAATAATCCTAGCTTAAAGAGAAATAGAGAAAATAAACAAAACTTTGCTGCCACCCATAAAACCTGATGCCACCCACTAGCTCGCCGCCATCCAACCAACAGTCCAACTTTGCTTAGCCGTTCTTCTAAGCACTCCAGCCTTGTCAAGTCCTTCCTCTGACCACTATAAGCCTGTCCACCAATGTTGTCGTCGTCCAAGTTGCAATCTAGCTTTGCTCGACCTCTCTTCCGGCCATTCCAACCCTACCGAGCCCCTTCTCTGGCCACTTTAGGACCTGCTAGGTTTTCCTTTGGCAACCATGGCGTCTTCCTCCTTCATTGGTACTAGTGAGTTCTAAGGTAACCAGTGGCTATGCACAGCTATATGTTGGTTGTCCAACCATGTTTTAAGTAGCTGCCTCCATTCTAGTTGCATTGTGGATGTACCTAGGGTTGTGGGTGTGCCCTAGGTCTGAATTTTAGTGCATTTTTTGGCTAGATATGTGCTGTTCAGTAAGTTTTCTATAGTTTTGGTCAAAATCAAATCATTTCTACCCATTTCAGTGAGGTTTTTTTTGCAACACTGATTAGATCTGTTCTTTTTTATGGCCACCTTACATGATGCTTGGATTAAATGTCACTCAGCCACCTTGGTAAAGTTAGATGAGAAGAACTACTTGTTGTGGTCTCAACCCTTTGAGACGTTCTTTGAAGCACATCAGAAGATACGGCACATTACACATCCTTCATTTGATGTGAAAGATACCACTTACAAGAACTAGTTGGTAGATGATTGTGCATTGATTTCTTGATTGGTTAACAGTTAGACAAGAAGGCCTCCCGTAGCATGATGTTTCTCAAGTCAGCTAAGAAGATCTAGGACACATCGTGCAGTACGTATGGCAATAAGAAGAACATTGCCGAAGTTTATGAGATCTATAAGTAGTTGTTTACTCATCGACAAGGAGGAGCTCTCAGTTCAAGAGTTCTCCAATACTCTTCAAGCCCTATTTGATGAGTTAGAGGTTTATCAGACATTTGTAGTTGACATTTCGAGGATGAGGGAGTACAGGGAAGAGTTGACCATTGCGATCTTTCTAGCTGGACTCATCCTTAATCTCTCATCTTAGCTTCGTGGACAGAGATAGTTCCTCAGGTTTGAGACAGTTCGGACACTTTAGTTTGCCTTTTCATGCACCTTACGAATTTTGACTACTACACCAGCTACAGCTCTAGATTAGTCAGCTATGATCTCCTTGACCAAAGGCCGTGATAGAGGTCATGGTTGTGATAAATCCTTTGGAGGTTGAGACACCCATTTCATTGATAGGATTCGTCAATGTGATATTTGTAGGACTAACCATACTACTAATAAGTGTTGGGACAAGTATGGTAGATCTCCTTTAGCTCAGTATGCTTCTTCTGAGATTGATTCTCCTAATCAGTCGTCATAGACAATGGTTATCTTTCAGGTCAATTATGACAAGTTCCTTCAAATGTAAGTTGATCAGTCCACTACTATTGCCTCCCATGCCACCACTTCAGGTACTAGTGCTCTCTTAGTATCTAGGGACTAATAGACTTTAGAGCTTTCTCACAAATGTTAGGTACTTGAGAGCTTTTCACTCACCTTTTCCATATTTTCGATATATGCTTTGTTGCTATTTTTGATTGTTGTAATTGTCAGGAGTTTGGCGAGTCGATTGTTCAAGCTTCCTCTCATATTCATCTTGACAAAGTCCTATATGTACCTAACTTTCTCATTAATTTATTATCCATTAGTGCCGTAACAAAATAGTTGTATTGTTGTATGACTTTTTTTCCCTTCCATTGTATCTTTCAAGATCTATAGACGAGAAGGAGAATTGGTTTGAGCTATAAGCATGGACATGAGGAGTACTTGCTAATTTGTGATGAGATATCTTGTGGACTTGCATCTATTGCTTCATTTATGGAGTTAGCTCTTTTGTGGCATTATTGTCTAGATCACCCATCTCATTGAAAACTTTAGCAGGCTCTTCTGTACGTACTAATTTAGTTTTTTAGTTGTGAGCCATGTCAATTAGGTAAGCATCATCGTAATATTTATAAGCGTCGGTCGCTTTCCATGACTCAAAGGCAGTTTGAATTGATTCATTGTGATATTTGGTGTCTTGGTCGTGTTTCGTTTGTTCTTGATTTTAGATATTATATTGTGTTTATTACTGATTATTCCATAGTGTCTTGGGTCTATCTTTGTAAAGATAGACTTCATGCCTTTGATGTTGTTAGAAACTTCTTTGCAAAAATAATAAATCAGTTTGTTGTTACTCTAAAATTGTTTTGTACCAATAATGTCTTCAAAATTATTGTGTACCCTTGGTTATCTTTATTAGATCTTTTGTGCGCATAGATCATAGCAAAATGGTGTGCCTACGCGGAAACACAAATATGTTTTGGATGTGGCTTGTACCATTATGTTGTAGATGCAAGTACCAAAATATTTGTAGTCTGATGCTGTTCTTACTGTTATATATTTTATTAATAGAATGCCTTCCACTCCACTTGAAGGAGAGGTACCTCTAGGATGACTTTGTCAGGATAAGGAGTTGTTTTCTCTACCTCTTAGAGTATTTGGTTGTGTTGCCTTTGTTCAAGATCTTACTCTAGGTTTTGACAAGTTAGCTTATAGATCATTCAAGTATGTATTTATTGGTTACTCTAGGACTCAAAAGGGTCATAGGGGTTATCATCTTCCTAATCGTCGGTATTTTATGTCTACTAACGTTATGTTTTTGGAGTCCAAGTCCTATCTTGAGTCCAATGAGTCTTCTCTAGGTGACATTCCTCTCCTGTCACTTATGAGTGTTCCTACCAATGAGAGTGATGATACATCTGTGGTGCAACATTTGCCTTGTTCATTGTAGGTTTATTATCGTCATTAGCGGTCGTCTTAGTGATCTCTAGTTGAGCCAAATCCCACCTGCGTCTACGTTTATGGATCTTCCACTCTTAGGTCTTTACTTTCCTATAGCCTTTCGGAAAGGTACACGTCCCATTACTACTCATCCTATCCCTACATTTGTTTTCTATGATCGTTTCTATCATTCCTTTTGCTAGTTTGTATTATCCATTTCTCCAAAGACTATTCCATGGAATTACCAAAACACACTTCTTCATCTACACTGGAAAGCAAGTATGGATAATGAAATGCAAGCATTGATATCTTATGGTACATCGAACCTGGTTATTTGCCCTGAAGGAACAAGTATAGTTGGCTATAAGTGGGTATCCACTGTCAAGTACAAGACAAATGGATCGATGGAACGATACAAGACTCGTCTTATAGCTCAAGGCTTCATACAAACATATGGAGTTCATTATATTGAGACATTCTCCCTTGTAGCTCGATTCAACTCTATACGAGTACTTCTCTCTATTGTTATCAATCGGTGTTGGCAATTGTGTTAACTTGATAGGAAGAATACCTTTCTGTATGGTGATTTAGCTGAATAGGTTTTTATGGACCAACCCCTAACGCGTGTTGCTCATGGGGAGGATCGTGTATGTCTTCTCAAAAAGACTTTGTATGGTTTGAAGCAGAGGCCACATATGTGGTTTCAAAAATTTAGTACAGTTGTGTTGGGTCAGGGCTTTGTGGTATGTGTTGTTGATCACTCAGTGTTTATCAAAAAGAGCTCTAGTAGCTATGTGTTTCTTGTAGCTTATGTGAATAATATTCTTCTGACAGGTAGTGACACCACAAACATTAGTGAGACAAAGTAGTATCTTTCGCAACACTTTGGTACAAAAGATATGGTGACATTTAGGTATTTCTTAGGCATAGAGTTTACTTATGCTAAAAATAGGATGGTGCTATCTCAATGGAAGTATATGTGCTTGACATTCTACAGGAGATTGGCCTTCTAGGATGCAAATTAGAAAAAACTTCCATTGATTAGAGTCCTAGTTCTTGGGATAGTTTGTTATAGGTGTTTGAAGATGTTGGCTCATACAAATGGTTTATCGAGAAGTTGATTTATTTAACAGTTAATTATTAAGACATATCATATGTCGTAAGGTTTTTTAGTTAGTTTATGCATGAGTCCAGAATAATACATTGGTAAGATGCTTTTTGTATTCTTGCCAACGTTAAGAGCAACCCTAGTTGAAGATTGATTTATGAGAGACATGGCTATCTGCATGTTGAAGCCTTCTCAGACTATGGTTATGCAAGCGACAAGGGAGATAGAAAATCTACTTCAAATTATTGTATCTATGTAGGTGGTAACCTAATCATATGGAGGAGCAAGAAATAGAATGTGGTATTTAGATCAAGTGCCGAGGTAGAGTATAGGTCCATGACTCAAATAGCATGTGAGATTATATGACTTAAGCCCTAGTTGATAGAGTTTGGCTTCCCCATAGAAGTATCTATGCTCATAAATTGTGATAATCATGCTATAATATTCATTCTTTGCAATTCAATCTTTCATGAGCATATCAAGCATGAAGAGGTAGATTGCCATTAGATACAGGAGATAGTGTTGATCGGAATCATTGATACTTCATATACTCAATCTTTCGAGTAGTTGGCCGACATATTTACAAAAAGATAAAATGTTGGAGTGTTTGAGTCTTTATGTGACAAATTGAGCATGATTAATATATATGTTCCAGTTTGAGAGGGAGTATTAAATAGTTAGATGGATATATGGGTATCCATGTAAGAGAGTTATCCCGACATATATATAATATTTCTGATAATGTAAAATAATTCTTTTTTCTCTTCTAATCAACAACAGAAAGTATATGTTAAATTCTACAAAGATAACACATGAAAATTCTTCTCCACAGAGACACATGGTCCACGCTAGAACAAGTCCTTCGAGATGGATAATTCTCAACCAAGATGAGTTGAAGCATTGTAAATTCAAAGATCATTTAGAAATAACATTTCTTCATATCTGTCACTAACACAAACGCTGATTTCTTTCTTTAATGGCAAAATTCTGACATCCATTTCAAGTCATCTTTATCTAAAACTCATATTCCAGATTTCGTCTATAAAAGCTCCCACATTTGAGTCGTTGAACCCACTAGCTTGTTCGAAATCTCTAATGCCAATAAAAATATCAACCAGCAAACATGCAACTGACCTCATGCATCCCACTCCTCGAAATGCTCATCACAACCCCAGACTTACTCCATCCAATTTGAAACTCTACACAAGTCTATTCTCCAAACCCTACTCAACGTCAGCATATCTACAAGTACCACATGCACACAATCCCCTCCATTAGAGCTAATCCCATGGATCAATCCAACAATTCCCCTTCTCTTCCTCTTCTTCTTCTTCTTCTTGGCTCCATCCACTTGACCTCCCACCTCTCTACGGCAGCCAATCTCTTCAACGTTGTCGACTACGGCGCTGATCCGACGACAAAGTGGGGCTCGACAAAGGCATTCCTAGTTGCATGGAAGCTCGCTTGCCGGTCGACCAAACCGGCCGTCGTTTGGGTGCCAAAAGGGAGGTTCTTGATTGGTCCGGTCAACTTTCGGGGCCCATGTAAGAATGTGATGAAGTTTTCGATAGCCGGCACTATCATTGCCCCATTGAACTACAATATCGCTGGTGTCTCCGGTGAGTGGATCCAGTTTAGTAGGGTTGTCGGCTTATCGATCACCGGAGGAATCATCGACGGACAGGGCGCTAGATTTTGGGATTGCAAAACATCCGGCAAGAGTTGCCCGCAAGGTGCCACGGTAAGTACTTGCTTATTTCACCTCAATTATATTCTAAAGAAGCATATTAGGCTCTCAAATTAGCGATTAAATCAAACTTATCTATTTTAATTTCGTTATTGTAACACAGTTCAAGTGGTTTATAAATTAACGTTTCTTTTAACGTGCAACATGGTGAAGTCATTAAAGATCGACCACTGCAACAAAACTACAATCACTAGGGTGACCTCGGTGAATAGTGCGCTCTTCCATGTTGTGATCCACGCCTCCGATAGCATAAAGATGCAAGCAATCGTGATCCGGGCGCCCGACGAGAGCCCGAACACCGACGGCATCCACATACAATACTCCAACAAAGTGAGGATCCATGCCGCCAGCATCAACACCGGCGACGACTGCATTGCCATCGGCCCCGGAAACACCAACTTGTACATCGACCGTGTTTCCTGCGGCCCTGGCCACGGGATCAGGTAAAGTCCGACTCTCATTCAATTCATATCCGACGACGGAACTAGACGCACGCCGTCGTAGATAATGGATGCGCGCCGGGTTTTGCAGCATCGGGAGCTTGGCCAATAGCCTGGACGAGCCTGGAGTGGAGAACGTGACGGTGAAAACGGTGACGTTCACCGGGACACAGAACGGGTTTAGGATCAAGACGTGGGCTAGAGCGAGCAATGGATTTGTTAATGGGGTTCTATTCCAAAACGCAATCATGAACAATGTTCGATTCCCCATCGTCATCGAACAAAACTACTGCCCTTACAACAAAAATTGCCCCACTGAGGTACGTAGCAATGGAATCTCTTGCATTTGACATTTACAAGTTAAAGCTTGGTCGATCACGGCTGTGATTAATTGAGAACTCTGGATATCTGCACTTGCTAGGGCTCCGGAATAGAGATAAAGGACGTCACGTACAATCACATCCGGGGGACGTCGTCGTCGCAGGTGGCGGTAAAATTCGACTGCAGTCCGAAACACCCGTGCGAGGGCATACGCATGACGGGCATTCAGCTGACGTACGGTGACGAGCCGGCGTTGTCTTACTGCAAGAACGCGAGGGGTGTCGCCTTTGGGGTGGTGAACCCTCCGAGTTGCCTTGCGGAATGATGTGCATAGGATGTATTACCCCTTCGCATTCTTGTATGGATTTATGTTATATTATATGTAATGGGAATAATTTTAAGAACGCTGATTGTTTGCAAGTGCATTGCTTTCCATCTGTGTACGTTCTTCGTTGTCAACGTACAACCAATAAATCATGGGCTTTGGATGATGACCAAGCAATGCTGTCTTGGGATCAGGCACCTTTACCATGCTTAGAAGCAATGATGGGGTTGAAAATTGTATATCTAGGGATTGCAATGCTGTGTACGTTCTTCATTGATTGGTTCACTTTGACCAAATGGCTTATATTATATACATCATTAATTAAGAAGCAGATTAATTGGATGTGCTCATGCATTATATAAACTACGCTCCATAAGACCTCGTTGGTTTGTATTTCCTTACAACTTCATTAGGGTCAAGTACAAATGGATCAGATATGGTTTGAATATAGGTATTATCCTATCTAATTTTAGCAAAACTAGAAAAAAAGCATGCATACTAAATTTTATTTAAAAATACGCACTCACATTACCTCTCCTCTCACTCACCCACAAATTACGTATACAGAAAAACTACCTTCTCCAAATAAATTACACGCATAAAACCCCCCTCCTTACTCCAAACGTTCCCCTTACCCATTCACCCTAGTAACTTCCCTCTCTTGTGCAAATCCATAGAGTCTTCTCCGATTGTAGCATGCCGTCCACGCTTGTCGCTACAGCTGCAGTCCTCCTCCCTCACCCCTTTGATTGCAGTACCTCTTGGAGTAGACTCCTAGATCCAAAGCCTCCATTGCCTCCCCCTGTCGCCCGACCATGTTCCTGTGTGATGCTGTTGCCTTCCCCCTTTCGCCTGAGGGAAGTCACTCCCCTACGTGGTGCCGTCGTCTCTCCACTGTTGCTCGACTGCACCCCTGCATGATGCCACCACCAATCCCTTGTTGCCTAAGGCAAGCCACGCCCCTACATGATGCCACTGCTTCCCCCCAGTCGCCCGATGGAAGTCATGCCCTCACGTGACGTTGCCGTTGCCGTTGGCCTCCAATCTGGCTGTTCCCATTCGATTCACTCAACCACTACCCTTTGCACAGATCTGATCTCTCTTACCTCTACACACTTGTCACCCTCTTCATTTCTTTCCTTCGTTGGGATTTCTCCTTTGATGTGGTGGTGTTGGGTTTTAACAGGGACTTGCATGTATGTGTTTGACATAAACAATTAGTTTCCTATTACCGAATTGTCTCATAAATTAGTAATATTAAACTGAAATGTTGAATACAATTTCTCATAACTGTTTCATTATTGTATAATACTAAATTAGTAATACTAAATTAGCAATGCATCATAGTTGTTATTTTAGCAAACTAATTTGTCTCACAAATTAGTAGGGGTGCATACGGATCGGTTTGAGACAAAATCACAAACCAAACCATATAATTCGGTTTGAACAATTTTCAAATTGAATCGAACCATTTTATCTGTTGAAACCAAACTATTCAAAATCGATTTGGTTCGGTTCAGTTTGAAACATATAGGAAAAAAATAAAATGTTGATAGTGAAAAATGAAAGAATATAACTAGATATAAGATAAAATGACAATAACTACATTTAATACTGTCAAATTTAAATAGAAATCATGATTCCTAGTAATATAAAATTTTTATGTATCATGTTATGATAGAATTACAGTAGTGAAGCTTATCAACTGCAAGAATCAAATATAAAACAGTTTGGTAAAAGATACATAAGAATGACCAAAAACTTTTTTATTTGACTTTCAATAACAATCAGTTAAAAAAACAACATAGTAAAAGATACATAAGAATGACTATGATTCGAGCCATGATTCTAAAAGATATATAATTATATTCTTTTAAATATTTAATATACATATTAACATATATAGTTTATATTGGGTTCGGTTCGGTTCGGTTAAACTGTACTTGAAACCACAAACCGAACCATATGATTCGGTTTGGAGATATTCCAAACCAAACTAAATCACTAATTTGAAAAATCGAAACGAAATACTAAAAATGGTTCGATTCGGTTAACCAGTTTGGATGCCCACCCCTACAAATTAGTAATACTAAATTGAAATGTTGAATATCATTTCTCATCACTATAATTTAGTTTTGACTAAAAAATATTCTCTATTTATAAAATTGTATCACTAAATTTAAAATAGTATCGTTTTTAGTTTCGTAATACTTAATATAAACAGTATTACTAAATGAAGATGACATTGTTTGATCAAATACATGACTATATTGAAACAGTATTACTAAACTAGCGATTTTTTAGTATCATTTTCAGTTTTTTAATACTCAATGTAAACAGTATTACTAAACGAAGATGACATTGTCTGATCAAATGGAGTAATTCAAAAATCTAGAAATTTAAATATGAAAAAAATCAACTAATTGCTACATACGTGGGTTTATTCAAACATAATAAATAAACAAATCCGAGAAACACTCAGTTATCATGTTCAACTTAATTTGACCGGTCATTTCCCAATTAGTATATATTTAAATATGGAAAAAATCAACTAATTGTTATAGAGGTGGGTTTATTCAAAAACACGTCCTATAAGGAAAAAAAATAAACTAATTGCTATGAGAAACACTCAGTAACTAAGTTAAACGTAATTTGACACGTCACTTCTCAATTAATATATATTTAAATATGGAAAAAAATAACTAATAGCTATAGAGTTGGGTTTATTTGAAAGCACATCTTATAAGGAAAAAAATAAACTAATCACTATGAGAAACAGTTAATTACTATGTTATACGTAATTTGACATGTCACTTCCCAATTAATAGTATTTAAATATGGGAAAAAATAACTAATAGCTATAGAGTTGGGTTTATTCAGAAGCATGTCTTATAAGGAAAAAAATAAACTAATTACTATGAGAAACAGTCAATTACTATGTTAAACGTATTTGACACGTCACTTCCCAATTAATACAATTTTTTTCAACATTAAAAAAAAAAATACAAAACCACTAATTACACAATGGTGGTTTTCATAACAACCATTGGATTAGAATCCAACCACTATAATGTATCTTCCGTCAAAATAGTTAATTTGAGGGTGGATACAATTGATTTGACCACTATATGCATGTATGTATGTATGTATATTACATTAGATACACTTGAATATAAAAATTTTCAAATTTATAATAAAATAATCCTAATAAATCTAATCTTTTAGATCTTCCAAGTCTGTCTATCTACTAATCTAAAAAAACAATAATATAGAGTGAGCTCGAAAGCCCAACAAGCATTATCTATTGAACAATTAGTTTTATAATCAGAAAAAGGACAATCAAATACGATTTAATTTAATAAGTTAATATAAATGATATTCAAACTGAAACTTTGATTATAACATGTTTCTATATTTCTATATCTTTAATTTTCCGTCATTATAACTCAAGCAGTAGCTTTTTCTTAGGTAGTACTTTTTTAAGAAGTACTTTCTTAGACTAGAAACTTGATGTAGTTAATATTCTAATTATCATCATTTGATAAGTTAATGATAAAACATAAATATCATTAATAATAGCATTCAAAAGGAACTTAATAAATTCTTTTTAGATCTGAATGAAAGGAATTGAATATAAAAATACAAGCCATAAATAATACTTATCTCAATTATTTATAATCTCATTGTAAACTCAATCATGTATACTATCTCATAAATATCAGTTCAAAAAATCCATCTTTTTGATCCCAATAATCTTTTTTATGGAAACATCTATTAGAGACATGGTTGTAGAATAACGTGTTACTTTTCCAATGCATCTAAATCCATAAGATTTTGAGTTACGTAGTGAAAGTTATTATCAAAATAGGACTAATAGTGCAAACAGAAAAGAATTTAGCTTATGACTAAATTTTCACTATTATTAATATCAATCTTTTTTCTTTTCTTCCCCTTTCTTTCTCTTTCTTTTTCTTTAGTATCTAGGGTTTGTACTTGAAAAACTAAATTCTCCTAAGTCACATATATAGAGATGAGAAAATATTTCCATTAATGATCCTCTAAATTTTAAGTATAATTCATTTTCTTATTTTTGATGTAACTAAATTCAAATTTCCATAAATAATAAGGTACCTAATCTAATTCAAGATTTAAATTTATTTATCTTAATTTGAATATTCTTGGTTCAAATCTTACTGTATCTATAATTCCAAATTTAGAAAAATCAGAAATCTTACTTAATTCAAACCTAAATCAAATCTTGATATATTTATAATTTCAAATTCAGAAAAAATCAAGGATGTCACACCTAAACTTTATGCACTCGTGATCTCGCAACATCAACACACACGACTAGAAAATAGAATCACAATCTTTCTAGTAAAAGACGTATGACTAAATTTCTCATCATAAAAGTCTATTTATCCCTTGGGTTTCCCTTGTCCGTTCACCGACACATGAGAACCGGTCGCTAGTACTCAAATCCACACACCAATAGAAAAGACTTAAAGATATCTAGACCGCATGCAATTTCACATAATAAATGCAGAAGGGAAGATCTCTTGCCTCCTTTTTCTTCTTACTTATTTGCTTCGGCACGATGGACTGGTGACGCTATAAGAGCCACCCAAAGCAGAATCAAAACACACCATTTCTAGTCATACCACCCCAAGAAACGATGGCACTCCAAATTCTCCTTCTTGTTCCACTCCTATTCATCCAATTCCTTCCATCATATTCCATGAAAGTATACAACGTTAAACACTTTGGTGCAAGACAAGGGGGAAAGGTAGACACGACCAAGTCGTTTCTCAAAGCATGGGACGCGGCTTGTGGCTCGACAAAACCGGCCGTCGTTCATGTCCCCAAGGGAGGATTTCTTCTACGCCCGGCGGTGTTCTCCGGCCCGTGCAAGAGTCGCGAAGTCGAGTTTTGGGTCGAGGGGACGGTTCTTGCTCCTCAAAATGACAATAAATTCCTTAGGTCTCAGAACTGGATCAAGTTCGACTCCGTCGAGGGGTTGACGATCCACGGCGGGACCATCGACGCACGAGGGAGCACTCTCTGGAGTTGCAAGACTGCTCATCGAGACTGCCCTCAAGGACCCATTGTAAGTGAAGTTTAAATAAAACGTTGCTATTACTCCAGTTATAGGGTTGTGGGTTGGAATCCTAGTCTGTCTGGCTATTAGCCCATTTTTACTGCTTCTTTGGAATAATCTCGTGTGTACGAAAAAGATAAATGTCACATGATGTTAAAACTTTGTTCTTGCTTCCCATGAAGTCCCTTACCATTTCGAATGGGAAGAACATCACCGTCATCGGCCTGACTTCCATCGACAGCAACAAATTCCACATGTGGATCAACGGCTGCAGCAAAGTGAAGGTAGTTGACGTCAAACTTGTGGCGCCGGGCGACAGCCCGAACACCGACGGCATACATGTCCAGAGGTCTTCCCGCGTGACCATCTCCGGCAGCAGCATGAGGACCGGCGACGATTGCATCTCCATCGGGCCCGGCACCACGAAGCTACGCATCGAGAACGTGTACTGCGGCCCCGGCCACGGCATCAGGTCACTGACTAATTAGCTGCCAAGGAAGAATAGTACATTTCTTGCAAATAAAGCACAATTGTAGAAGTAACAACTCTCTTGACATGTGGATTTTATTGGCGTGACATATGCAGCATAGGGAGTCTAGGACTAAGGAAGGTTGAGGAAGGAGTGGAGGATCTCAAAGTGGAGGGAGTGGTGCTGAATGGAACTCAGAACGGCTTGAGGATAAAGACTTGGGGGAGGTCAAGCAATGGCTTTGTTAGTGGAGTCCTCTACCATAATGTCACCATGCATGATGTAAACAATCCGATCATTATTGACCAGAACTACTGCCCACACGGACAATGCCCTCACCAGGTGATCAGGAGCTCAAAATGAATTGTACATAGACTCAAACTTGCTTCATGTAATGACACACTTGCTTTTCAACTTCATCTCCTCCACAGGCTTCTGGGATCAAAATCAGTGACATTACATACTCCGACATCAAGGGCTCTTCTTCCTCAAAGGTCGCAGTAAAATTTGACTGCAGCGCTTCCAAACCATGCAGTGACATACGGTTGAAGGATGTACATCTGACGTACGATGGTGACTATAAGTTAGTGCAATCCGACTGTAACCATGCACGAGGAACGACAGTTGGCGGTGTTGCCCGAACTGCTTGTCTCGAATGAAACCCAAAGCAATTGCATGGGTTATTAAAAGTGGAGTTTAGGCAGGTTGAAAAATGTTTTGTATACACCAATATAGAATGCTCTTTAAAATTTTCTATAAAGAAGTTTTGATATTTTTAACGCCAATCTTACCAATGTCCTTCCATGTTAAAACAGAACCTTTGCTCCTCATCTACCTTAATTTTGATTTCTAGAAGGCTAGTTTCTTGTTCCTAGTCGTTGATAATTGGGTCAAAGTTTAGAAATTTTGAAAAGTCAAAATATTCAGTATTCACATAAATGAAAATCAAGTTATGTATAGTTGGATTGATGGTAACTATTGGTTTGTATTTCATCTCAGTACTTTTTAAATGAATGAAGCATTTGAACATGCCACTGTCTTGAACATTCGGTACTTTTGGTTACTATTTTGTGTTTAGGCATGCAATATGTTTGTGAAAATGTCATTGTCTTGTTATGGTGTTTGGGAATACGTCTTGATATGTTTGTTAAAAGACGGTGAAGTGTTGATGCCCTCAAGATGTTTGAGAATATGTCCTTGAGAAAGAATAGTAGATGATTATTTTATGTTTGGGAATATGTCTTGAACATGTATGTGTAAATGATATGTTTGTAAATGAATTAAGTAAGTTCGTCAACCTTGTTGGTCTCAATGATCCTCTTTATATTGGTAATATCCTTTCCTAGTGTAATCACTTTATTAGCCTTGTTGGCTTGATAAAGTGCTTTGCAATGATTGTTGGGAAAATATGGACATGTTTTATGTTTTTTGTTTGCCTAGAGTCTACTTTGACCATTCTCCTATGGTTATTTGTAAAACGGATCAGACCTCTTCTCCTTTCAGATTTCAATCAATGTGGTTGGAACATATATAAGGATTTCAAGAGTATTGTTTATGGCGCCTAGAATCTCCCTCTTAGCCAATGCCTGGTTGAGAACTTAAGCATGAAACTCAAGAATCTTAAACAACACTTTAAAAGCTGGAATAAACTTTGCTATGGTAATATTATGGAGAAACATGACAATGCCTTGAAGATGGTTGCTGATTTGGATGATTTATTAGCCCAAGGTTGCAACGAATCTGTTTAGGATCAATTATTTTGGCTAAGAAAGAATTTTCCAAAATTGACGTTCAGTATCAGACTTTTTTCAAGTAGATGATCATTTTGTGTTTGGAAATATGTTATGGATAGTGGAAAATTATTGATTTCAGAACTAAAACTATTGATTGCACAATTTCTGATTGATATCAATACAAGATGTTGATAGCAATTAAACGGAAGAACAAAACTATCGATTCTAGAAGCACCTGATATCAATTTCACCTTTAAGTATAAGGAAAATACTTGATTTATTTTCATTCGATTTCTGACTGAAATCAAGGGAAATACTTGATATCTTTTCTACAAAAAATGTAGAAGATCTAAAGAGCTGACAACCTGAATTTACTTTTGTAACATCTAACAAAAAAATCCAACATATCCAACAAGGTGTGCGAAACTATAATGAAGGTGCTACGGATATCTTTTCTACCTAATGCGATATATATAGTGCAACAAAAGTAAACTTCATTATCCAACATATCCAACATATCCAACAAGCATTTGTTCATTATCCAACATATCCAACTTCATTACACAGGTATTGTTCCAACACATCCAACAAGGTGCATAGCCAACATACTAGACATGCAAAGAACAATCCACTTATAGTTGCATATACAGGTACTGTCTAGCATATATATGCATGATTTCCATTGTCTTCGTATCAAACTACAATTCACTTAATTAAATAACATCAGTTTCACTATCGTAAGAAAAGAAAAAGTACTATCCACTTGGTAGAAGGTTATTCTTCAAATTTCCTTAGGTGATATTCAAAGAACAAATGCACAAGTATAGAAGAAGAAAATTATCAAGGAAAAGAATAAATGCAAAAATAGACTGCAAAAATCACATGGAAATCTGTGTTACATTTAGGAAATTTAGATCACATGAAAAATCACATGGAGTTGAATTGGAGAATACTATAGAATTTAGATTAGTAAGGAGAATACTATAGAATTAGAGAATACTATGGAGTTAAAAATCACATGAAACTGCATTAAGAATCTAAATATGGAACTACTATTCTGATACTACCATGGAGAATACTTGTAATTTCTAACAATTCTAAATATGAAAACTACATCTAAAATCACATGAGTACCATGGAGTTTAAATCCCACAAGAAGTTGCATCAAGAACTAAATATTCAGATACTAAATAACTGGGAAGCTAATTCAAATACTATATCAGAGTCTAAGCATGAGTCATAGCATAACAGATTCTATACCAGAGTCTAAGCATGAGTCTAATTCACCCACAGGGATACTATACCAGATACTATAGATGAGTCTAAGCATTTCAATGAATCTAAGTATACCTCTTAGCTAAGTTGAATGGGTTGTTGAAGCCCTTCTTGGTGGCCTCTTAGATCTTTCCCATCCCAACACCCTTTGTCCCTCGACAAAGATAGTCTCATAATCCTCCTTCTGGGCTCTTTGTGAAGCTCTTGTCTCTCTTCTAGAAGGTGGTGCTGTAGAAGATGGTGGTATTGTAGAAGACTGTGGTGCTACACTTGATGAAATTGTTGCATTTATTGAAGCTCTCTTTCTAGGCCTCACCCTCGGCTGAATGGGGTCTCCTTCCTTTCATGTACAAGTTCTTGAATTGTGACCATGTTGATTACATTTTGAGCATGTCATCACTATCTTCAATCTCCTCACTTTGCTTGGATCTTGCTTTTCATCATGGGATTTGTCTCTCTTCTTCTTCGGTCTCCCCGATTGTGTCTTGACCAAAGGTCGCAGCACTTGCTTAAACTCAATGGTAGGCCACTGACTCATATTAGGCATAGGAAGTACCAAGTGCTCATACACCTTCTTGTTCATGTTGGTGTGGTAATATGGATTGACATAGTCCTTAACATTGTGCTTCGTATAAAGTATTGTTGCAACTGCAAACAAATAACATAAAAATAATAAGTATTAGCCTGCATGTAGACCCAATGTATCGCTTGTAATGACCCAGTTTTAGAAGTGGTATTTTGGCCAAATATTTATTGAAGTTCTGGGTCGTTAGATGCTAGGTTCCTTTGGTTTAGTGGGAAACACAACTTTCGCAGTGTTTTACGCCTGGATTAGTGGGTTTCTGGCCTTTTTGGTGTAATGTGGTTTGGGTGCTGTGTCGGCCCTCGTAGGAGTTTTGAGGGTTTACTCTATTCTCTAGTGGTAGATTTTGGTTTGCACAATTCACGTAGACATGGAAGGTCGTGTGGTCTGGTTTTGTGCTTACGGCTTCATTTCTTTCCTTCCCTTCTTTCTCTTTCATTTCCTTCTTTCTTTTCTCTCCCCCGAGCCCCACCCCCACTCCTTCCACTTCCTTCTCTTCTTCTTCTTCTTCGTTGGGGGAGGAGAGACGGAGAGAGAGAGGGGTGAGATGAGAGAGAGAGAAAGATGGCTGAAGAAGGGAGGATGCAGCCATCGCCGTGCTGCTATTGTCGCGTGGAGGAGAGGAGCAGTTTGTGATTGGAGGAGGAGCGTCGTCGTTCGTCTCGCGCTGTCGAGTCTTCAGTGGAGGTACTCACCCTGTAGATTTTCTTTTGGTTCCAAATGTGTACCATAGGTGCATGTTAGTGTGTTGGTATTTGTAGTACTTTTATTAGAATTTATTATGCATTTGTGGGCCATTTATGGCCGTATTTATGGTTTGGGGTGAATAGTGCCTCCTTTGTGTTTTCTGTTGATTTCTTGAGATTTGCTTAATGGATCTCTGTGTTACTTGTTTGGTTTGGAAGATCTCATTGAGATCTTCATTTTGATATATTGTGTGTATGATTTGGATTGGTGGTTTACAGGATTGGACTCTGGGTCCCATTTCAGAGTGTCCTACAGTTGCTTGGTTTGGCATGTCGAATCATTTTGGTATGCCTTTTTGTTGCAGATTGTCCCCTTGATCCTAGTTTTGGTCAACTGAATTCGTTTGGTCTGTCATTCTAGAAGTCTTGTGTGTTGAAAGAATTCCTAGTTTGGTTGGCTGAACATTTTCAGTCTGTCGAATTAAAGGTTTTCGGTCGACCGAGTGGTTTTTCGGTCTGCTGATTTGTTGCCCTGAGCTCAGGTTTGGTCGACCGTTTCCTACAGATTTAGGCTCTGATCCTGTATTAAGATATTTTATGTTTTGATTAATATATATATATATACATATATGTGTATATATATATATATATATATAAATCTTGGAGAGATAAATATAATGACATAAATGGTTAGGATAACTATTAGAATGATTATAGAGTTTGCCTAAAATGAATTAGCGAGATTCCACCTGATGTATGGGTAGAATAAAAGATGATATGATTTAGACATAATAGGTTCCTTCCCTAGATGGTTTAGACTGAACTTTAGGGATAATGATAGCATCCTCAGGTTTAAGGCTTGTGTGGTTTTGTGTGTGGAGCACTGAATGGAGTATTCAGTGGCACTGATCTGGGTGTTTAAGCCAATTTGCTTGTACTCCCGAAGGACATGAGCCAGTAGGTGTCTTACACTTGGTGTCAGAGTATGGAGTTTTGATTGTGTTTGCTTTGCTATGGTGTCTTCTGAGTGGATTTGATACTCAAATGACGTTTCGATTGGTGTTTTCTTGGGTTATGGTCATGGATTGAGCGTGGTGCTCGTGAACCCAAACGCTTCCAAGGTGTTTTTTGCCTGAGCTTGACAGGAGAGCTGTCGAGGCTGTCTTATTTGTGGTTTCTCGGCCTTTGGTTTCTGTGCCGCTACTGGACACAGTGTTTCTTGAGTTTTAAAGGATATTTAATGATTTTTGAAAAGGTTTTCCAAAGAGAGAGTTTTTGGAAGAGAAAAGTATAGATTTGAAAATGGTTTTGGAAAGAGTTTTCTGGTCCATTCCATTTGCGTTGGGGCTGAGATACTTGAGGCTAAGGTTCATCGGGTCTTGGAGGTATGATACTCCTTGACTGTCATTTCGAGGCTAGGGTTGTGGTCCGCGGATTGAAGTGTTTCGTGGCATGATGTGAAGGTATGATACTCTTACTGTCGCTGTGAACACTATGGCTTGGGTGTTGTCGGGTGTGGAGGTATGAGACTCCTTCCTGAGCACCGTGTGTAAGGCACCATGAGGAGGCATACTGTAACACCTGTAAAATTCATTTTGTAATTATTTACATTTTATGAATTTTATTTCCTGGACAGGTGTTACTGTTCTGAGGCCCATTGTGTGGTTTTGTGCTTTTGGGCTTGGGCCTCGTGGGCTGGTTTCTTTTTGCGTGTTCCTGTGCGTGGTTTGGCTCTGTGCTTGTGGGGC
>JAMKQA010013607.1:0-29509 GCA_024699735.1 Posidonia australis
GAGCTCTCAGAGCAGGAAAACCTACCCAGACAGGAGTGCACGAAGACTCTGAGCCAATCGAAAAATTAGGGGACCATCTGAAAACACGCATGCGCTTCTCCTGATGAACCAAACATCCTTGATGTAGGCCTTCACAAAATCCTCTCTGTTGGAGAAGCAGATCAGAAGGTGACGCTGATCAAGGGCTACCGGGAAAATAGCATCCTGAAAAGACATGGCAGTCTTCATAGCAGTCAGAACCTACATAAGAGAAGGGCGGCCAGTAGAGAACTTGCTGATCAGGGTCCATGCGAATGGGGTGGCCATCTGTGTCACCTCCTCAGTGGAGAACTGGATGACTTCTTCACCATCCAAGAGAACCGGCTGTCTGACCGGGACCCCAGGAAAGGAGGGGACTCTGTGCGTATCGCGAGTAGCAGCTGCGAAGGAAAGCGCACGGGGTTTCTCCGAGGCCGCTCTAGGGTTATTAAAGATCAGAGGAGAAGCCAGGGGATCAACAGGGGGACCGTCCTACGAAGACATCCTAAAGCCCCAAGCCTGGAGCTTGATCGAGCTTCGGAGAGCTGACCCAACCCCAGGATCTGGAAAAGAGAGGGCACTCCCAGCAAAGGGGGAGATGGGAGAGCACAGAAGGAAGAGCGCAGGAGGAGAAGAGGCCTTGCAGGCAGGCCGGAAAGGGCGCCGCCAAATCTCGGAACGGGGGTTTGACATTAGGGTATAGGGTTTGACCTAGGGTTTTAATTAGGATTTAGGATTTGACCTAGGGTTTTGATTAGGGTTTAGGTTTTGATCTAGGGTTTAAGGTTTAGTTTAGGGTTTGAAATTAGGGTTTTGGGTTTGACCTAGGGTTTAGGATTTGACCTAGGGTTTTAATTTGGGTTTAGGGTTTGACCTAGGGTTTTAAGTAGGGTTTTGATTAGTTTTGGAGTTTAGTGCTGTGGTTTAGGTGTAAGGTTTGGGTTTTGAATTTGATTTTAGTTAGTTTTTGGGTTTAAGGTCCTATTACAAGTATATGGGATGTCTACACTAGGTATGTGAGATGTTTGAGATATTAATACATGTTTCTTAGGAGTACATAATTAGAAAATTACATAATAATTATAAGGAATTATCTTGTTCTTTCTTTATCTTGATTTGTCCTTGATGTCACATTGATCTTCAGATACCTTTCCTTTTTATGCTTGATCCTTGATGGCACATAGATCAGAAATCTTTCATTTTTATGCTTAATCCTTGGTGGCACATAGATCTTCAAATATCTTCCGTTTTAATGCTTAATCCTTGATGGCACATAGATCTTCAGATATTTTTCCTTTTTCTACTTAATCCTTGGTGGCGCATAGATCTTCAAATATCTTCCCTTTTTATGCTTAATCCTTGATGGCACATAGATCTTCAGATATCTTTCCTTTTTATGCTTAATCCTTGATGGCACATAGATCTTCAAATATCTTCCCTTTTATTCTTGATCCTTGATAGCACATGAATCTCTAGATATCTTTCTTTTTTATGCTTGATTCTTTTGAGTCCGTTATTGATCTTCTACGCTAAACTGAGATATGAAATATTCTCAAACAACACATGAGTCTTTTGTTATCATTAAAATTAGGATATGGCTAATAAAGCCAACACTCTAGACTAAGGTACCTACGCATACAACATGTAATATTGACTTGAGACCCAGAAATTGCAGCAGACTGCCGACCTTCATTGTTTTCCCCATGCCAATGAGTGCATATAAAGTAGAAAACAAGCATCCAGAAATAGAGACGGATCACTCATGATTTAACATAAACACAATGCATCAAAATAGATCCAGGGCATCCCACCACCTTCAGTCACTTCCACTGGATTGGACGAGCTTCACCGGCCATGGATGGTGTCGATGGTAGTTGTTAGTCATTTGGGGCACCTTGGTGACGTCGAGTGATGTCTAGGGAAGGCCTAGGAAGCTAGCTATGTATATGGATAAGTGCGGGTTGCTCTCCCCATCCCACTTGGATCTTGCCGGCAACGTCCATGTCTATCCAGCCATGACATTCAGTCAAGGGCGGCGTGGAGGAGTTGGGGAGCTTGAGTGGACGAAGAGGGATGAGTGGGATGCCTAGGGAGGAGACTGGCCACACGCTCAAAGGCCATCGGCCTCACGTGGGTCGGTGGCTCTCCACTGGTGGAATGTGATGCACGAATGAGATGCAAGATACGAAGCAAACAAGTAACAACTAAATTCAAAATTCCTGAGTAGAGTAACGAAGTCAAGGGTCGATCGGGGTACCTGTTTGGAGGCTACAGTGCTCTTCTAGGTTTGGTTGGATAAGCTTCTCTAGCGGCAAGTGAGGAGAGGTGGTCGACAACCGAGATGGATGGTGAGGGCTCTAGGTACTAAGGTAGGAGGCTAGTTGTCTTTGGTGGAAGGTGTGGAGAAGGATTGATGGACAGTGGATAGTTGTGGAGGCAATTAAGGTGGAAGGTTTCAGTGGTTACAGGTGGGTGTCTGTCGGATTTCTAGAGGTAATCGGAGGCTGACGAGGTGCTGGAGAGTGATGCATGAGCTTGGACAGCAAGGCTGGTATGTTATAGACATGAGGGAGCAAATGGCAAGCAAAAGCTCTAGTCATAGGCGACGTGATGGGTTTAAATAGAAAGGTGGTTCGAACTACAGTCGTGGATCTTCAACCACTCCCATCCTCTGATTGATATTTGATCAAGGAGGCATGATGGGGAATCAAATCCACATGGGGGCTTCTTGGTCTAAAAGGAATGTGGGACACACGTAGATCCATGCCTGCCAATGGGAGGCAAGGATTCGGTGGACCCAAGGCAAATGGACAAGTTTAACCTTTGTTGTTGGCATTGACCCAAGGCAACCGCGCATCCCGTCTACGTACAAGGATCGTGCTATCGAGCTACGAGGGTCCTAAGATAGTCTACAAGTAAAGGAAACAAGCCTAGTCCACCAAGCTTTCAGGCCGTGAAGGGGCTTGGGTAGATTGGTTTTGGGTTAGGTTTGGGTAGTGTTGGATCATAGTTGACAAATTTGGGTTTTAAGTGGGATTTTGGGTGATGAGCTGGTGTAATGCTCACAAGTAGGTGAATAAAAGCAAGTATCGACAAAAAAGCATGAATTAGGACATGTGCATGTGCAGTTGCATAGCAACAGTGTAAAAAGGCACAAAAAGGCATGTTTAGTCAAATATGTACAAGCAAACAGAACAAGCAAAGAAGCACAAAGTATATAGACCAAAGACAAGCAAGAAAATCGATACAAAAGCAAGAATCTGGTTATCCCCAGCGGAGTCGCCAGTTCCTGTGACCATGCCAGTGGAACCCTACACGGCTCTCGTTACGGTGCGTGGAAGCACACGAGGAGTCCCGTTACGGTCACGGTGAAGATGGTGAGTCCAGAGAAGAAGACTAGACTCGGAAACACCAAGGAAAGATAACAAAAGGATAAGGAAAGGAGTCACCACCTAGTCTTTTAATGGAAAGACGAGGAAAACCAATCACAAAGGAAAACCAAAAAGAAATTAAGGTGAAGAAAACATATGCATCCTCTGTGCCTAATGGATTGTAGTGCATAAATCAATGCAGGCTAGAGAAAGGGTAAGGATTCTTGTTACGCATGGGGAAGGAGTTAGGCAACCCCATGCGCCCGAAGAACTTGGTCTTTCTAGGTTTCTTGCTAGCTAATGGCCTATTGTGTGTATGCTTGCCTATTCTGAGTGCACATGTTAAAGATGACTGTGAAAACATGCCAGATCAAAGAGAAGAAATGAATAAAAGGAAAAAAGATAATCCGAGGGACAAATGTTGGCATTGAGAATGTCGCTTTACTGTACGCATGTGGGTGATGACGAAAATCGTGAAAATCGAGAAACTCTCGGAAAGCATCACGCAAGTTAGTAGAAACTTGAAGAAATCCGAGAAAATAAAATTAGGGAAAATAATCCTCATTCGAGACAATGTCGACATTGTTAAGCCTGTTTATGTACGCCCTCGGGCGATGAGGAAAATCGTGAAAATTGAGAAACTCTCGGAAAGTGTCATGAAAATCAGCGAAAACTCGAAGAAATCCGAGAAAATCAAATTAGGGAAAATAATCCTCATTCAGGACAATGTCGGCAATGTTAAGCCTGTTAATGTATATCCTCAGGCGATGGAAAGTCAATTCAAATAAAAAAAATGCGAAAGTCAGAAGAAATCCGAGAAACAATGGGAAAACATGTCTAAAACAAGTTAGAAATGCGTGCACAATGTAGGGAAGAAGGCACGGGAAAAGATGCATGAAAAATAGCAACAAAATGTACAAAATGAATGTGAGAGTGTAAAAATGTAAATTCAAGCGGCTTTTGTGCAAAAAATCCCAAACCTTGAATGAAAATAGAAATTCTGAAGCTAAATCATCAAAAATAAATAGAAAAACACATTTTATGTAATTTTAAAGAAATCTAGGGTCAAATGTGCAAAACTGTGCATTTTTTGTGAAATTAAAGATTCCTAGGGGCCAGTATGCAATTTTACCATTAAAACATGTATTTAATGCAATTCTGTAGAAATTTAGGGTTAAATGTGCAGGAAAAAGATTCCATGTTTGAAGACAGAAAGTTTCAGGGACTGACATGCAAATTTACCCTAGAAAACATGCATTCAGTGAGAAATCAGTAAAATTCAAGGGCTAAAATGTAATTCAGGTCACATTTGAGCAAATATTTGAATTCTTAGGGTTTAATTTGCAATTTTGACAGGGAAACATGCATTCAAAACAATATTAACAATGCTCAGGGTTTCAAATGCAAAAATGCTGGATTTAAAATGTAAGAAAAGTAAATCAGGGGCTTTTGTCAAACTTTTAAGCCTGGAAAACATTTAAAAGAATTTACAAGGGTTCCTCTACAATATTTCAAGACAAATATTATTTAAATGATTTAAAAATATATGCATGGACCTAAAAGTAAGAAAATGGACCTATTTGTAAGAAAATAAGGACCTAAATATAAAGAAAAGAAAAGAACAGAAGTTTATTCAAAGGAAACTTATTTTTTAAATTTTTTTAAAAGGAAAAGAATCGACGGTCGCCAGTGATGGAACTCCACCGTCGACAACCGCCGAGGATGCCCTTCCGAGGCATCCTGATGCCTGATCGTGCATCAGGCTCCACTGGGAGCAAGAGGGGAAAGAGGGAAGAAGATCCAATGGTCTGGATCTTGGCCTCGACGGCCGAAGTTAGCCTCCCACCTCCCTCGTCATCGACGCGACTCCGACGATGGCACCGAGGAAGAAGGTGGCTCTAGAGGGTTTGGCGCGGCGATTGAAGGTTGCTGGAAGCTTGGAGGCGACGAGTGGAACATTTCCCCTCTTCCAGAAGCAAGAATAACATCGCTCCTCGTTCCCAAGACCTCGCTCGCCGTCAACCCGATCCAACTCCAACGAGCTTGACTGTGGAGGTGATTCAAGGCACGAGGCTTGGCTTTGATGGCTTTAGAATGCTAGTGGCGTGTCAGGGAATGTTTTTGGAGGCTTGGAGAGGCGCGGTGGAGCTGGAGGCGCCCGATTACGCCCCGTTACCAGTCGTCTTCCCCAGCGACGGTGAAGGCACATGACTCTGGTGATCTTCTACTGGTGCCTTCCATAGCGACTGAAGTGGAGTTCTGACAGGTGGAGAAGCAAGAGGAGGTCCAAGGGAGGAAGATCGAGCACCCTGGGGCACGAATCAACCACTGGATTCGTGCCCCCACCTCTATCGCCAGAGAATGGCTCCAGTGAGGCCTGAAAACACGATTCCAGCCAGGGAAGGCCTTTGGCTCTATTAGAATTGATCAAGGAAGAAAGAGGGAGACCTAGGAAACCATTCTGGAAGGAAATTAAGGTCTATGGAGGGCATACCTGGACTGGCAGTGACCTTGGCCGTTGGAGCTCGCCAGAAGCCGCCGGAGCTCACCGAAGATGGCTGGAAACTCAGATTTTCTCCTCCAAGAGCTTCCTCTTTGCTCTTGGATCACTCTGGTTTCTCTAGTTGGGAGGAAAAAGGCTTCGGGGGCTCTCCTCTCAAATTTTCCAACAACCCTTTCTCACTTGCAAATGGGTGTTATTTATAGGCTTGCCATGGTGGTTATGGGTTGTTGTGATTAGTTAGAGGCTGTTGGATTAAGTGGGAAGTTGTTAGAGTTTGTTAGATTAAGTGGAAAGTTGTTAGAGTTTGTTTAAGTAGTTAGAAGTTGTTATAGGTGGTTAGAGGTTGTTATGTTGGAGTGGGAGTTAGTTAGAGAGTTTAGTCTGTTACATGAGTTTGTTAGAGTAGTTATGAGGGAGTGGAAGTTAGTTAGGTTGTTAGGGTTTGACATTAAGGTTTAGGGTTTGACCTAGGATTTAGGATTTTTTAGGGTTTGTGGTTTGGATTAGGGTTTAACCTAGGGTTTAGGGTTTGGATTAGGGTTTTGAATTTGATTAGGGTTTAATCTAGGGTTTAGGGTTTGGATTAGGGTTTAACCTAGGGTTTAGGGTTTGGATTAAGGTTTTGAATTTGGTTTAGGGTTTAGGATTTGGATTAGGATTTTGAGTTTGGTTTAGGGTTTAACCTAGGGTTTAGGGTTTGGTTAGGGTTTAAAGCTAATTTTAGGGTTTTGATTTTGTTTTTTTCAATTTTAAATTTGATTTAGGTTAGTTTTAGAGTTTAAGGTCCCACTACAAGCATATGGAGTGTCTACACCTGCCTCTCGGCGGATAGGAGATAAACTCCTCTGCTTTAGCGTTCAGTGAACTGTCCTCTTTTAGGGCCATGATAGTAGACTGACCCTGTGAAATTGTCTGCTCTGCAATGTATTCTGATATTACCGTTTTTCCCTCCCTGTGCCTGAGTTCATTCTCTGTGTCTTCCGCTAGTGCCGCCAACTGCTCCTAAAATAGAAGTTCCAAATCACTGAGCATGCTGTCAACTTGTGCTACAATAGCACCTCCCTCATCTTCATCAGAAGCAAAATCCACATAGTACGCACTAGTAGTTTCTCGTACTTCAGGTGGCGATTTTCGTTGACCTGATTGTAACCCCATCAAAGTTAACTAATATGCCGATGAAGCTGAGGCTGAGGCTGCTCCTATTGAAACCGAGACTGCAACCGGATGTATAGGAAGACCATCGGCTGACTCTGAAGGTGGCAATGCCAGAATAGCTATCCTTGGTGGAACAGACGATGTAGGATCCGTTATGCAATCCACAACTTCTTCCAGAGTAGTAGTCCTCAACACATACCCACTTTGACATGATGATTGGTTTACTCCATTCAGACTCTGCAAGATCAAGACTCTGATTGGGATCCAGTAATCTTGCACTAACAAAGTTAGTTAAACCTTGTAGAATAACAAGCTTTTGGAACTTACGACGCCTTGAGAATCCATCCTGTGATTTCCGCTCACATCCCAATCCTTCGAACTCTTGTCTTTTCTCTACAGCAATTGGTTCGACGATTCCTTGGCCATTCTACCAAAGAGGTGCTCCTTTCTTGTACCCCCACCTCTGACACAGATTCTTGACCATCATGAAAGGATTGCCAAAAGAGACCAAATGGCTGGCATGCTCGAGAATTGGAATGAAATTGACCAGCTCAAAGCAGTCGACATGGTATAGTACATCAGAAGGCTTGGGGTCAAAATGAACAGTTTGAAGAGATAGAAAAGAGACTGCCTCAACTTTCTCCTTGTTGAGATTTTTCGCCGTTACAACAACAATGTCGTTGTTCCAACAGAACTTAATCATTCGGTGAAGAGTCGAGGGGAATGGCCAAGGAATTGCCGAACTGATTGCCGCAGAGAGTAGAAGAGAGTTTGAAGGATTGGGATACGAGTGGAAGCCATAAGACGGATACTCAAGACATCGTAAGTTCCAAAAGCTCGTTATTCCACGAGATTTAAATAACTTTGTTAGTGCGGGATTGCTAGATTCCAATCAGAGTTTGGTGCTTATAGAGTTTGGTTAGGATAAACTAGTCAATGGGCCAGAGTGGATATGTGTGGAAGATTATTACTCTGATGAGGAAATCATGGACTCCAGAATGGATTCGACATCATCCATGTCACCAGAGACAGCCATGCTAGCATTGCCACCTCTGGAGTCAACTGAAGGACTTTCTACAGGTCCAGCAACAGTCTTGGATTCAGCAATGGCAGCCTCAGCAACAACAACATCAGTGCATTAGTTAGCTGTAAAGGGGTTACAATTGGGACAGCTGGAATCATTGCCTGAAGTATAAGAAACTACCAGTGCCTATTATGTGGATTTCACTTCTGATGAAGAGGAGAGTGATGTTGTAGTAGCACAAGTTGACAGCATGCTCAACGATTTGGAAGTCTTGTTTCAAGAGCAATTGGCGATACTAGTAGAAGATGCACAAAGTGAACCTAGGCGCAAAAAGGGGAAAGCAATAATGACAAAATATACTGTAGAATAGGCAACTACACAAGGTCAGTTTGTCATTATGACCCTGGAGGAGAACAAATCACTAAATGCTAGACCATAGGAGTTTATCTCCTATCAGTCGAGAGGTGGGTCTAGGTGATATTATCAATCCTCCCCATTTGAGCAGTGGGGTCCAAAAAAAATGATCCTGAGTTAGGCTTAGGAGGGAATGCAGGCTACAACATTCACATCAGTTAGTCAGAGGACAGCTTCCCACTTGTTACACATGCTGTACAAGAAAGTCATGAGAATGGAAACTTTTGTCTACATAATAAGACTGTAAAAGAAGTAGAACAACTAGATACATCTACAAGTTCAGAAATAGTAGAATTCAAGATCATTAGAGGTGCATACAAGAAAACCAAGGTTACAGTAACCATTCTAAAGCATCGTCAAGGGCAGAATGCTAAGAAAGTGTGCACCTTTGAGGACACAGATCCGTCGTTCCAGCAAGAAGTCCTTCCCGAGCTTATTGCATGCAGAGAAGAGGATGATGCAAAAATCAAAGAGGAAAGTCACGATGCACAAGAATTCCAGCCTTATGATGATTCTAGAAGGCCCGAACCTACATGTAGAAGAAGAAACTGAGACTGTAAACATTGGCACTGATGAAGACGTCAAGGAAGTGCAAATAAGCACCAGAATCACAGCATAGACTCGAGCAGAACTTGTTGAACTCCTCCGAGAATATGCAGATATCTTCACTTGGAGTTACGATGATATGGTTGGGCTAGATGTTGAGGTAGTGGTGCACACATTACCGCTTAAACTTGATGTCAAGCCAGTTAAACAGAAATTGCATAGATGGCGACCGCAATGGTTGTTAAAATTGAAAGAGGAGATAATGAAACAACACAAAGTTTACTTTCTAAAGGTCGTCCTTTACCCAAAATGATTAGTGAATGTTGTTGTAGTACCTAAGAAAGATGGTTGGGTCCGAATGTGTATTGATTATAGGGAACTAAACAAAACAAGCCTAAAGGATGATTTCCCACTCCCACACATTTATGTGTTCGTAGACAATACTACAGGACACAAAATGTTGTCATTCATGGATGGATTCTCAAGATACAATCAAATCCGAATGGCAGAAGAGGATATGGAGAAAACGTCATTTATTACCCCGTGGGGAGTGTTCTGCTACAAAGTTATGCCATTTGGGCTCAAGAATGCCAGAGCCACATATCATAGGGCAATGACAGCCTTATTCCACAATCTCAAGCACCAAGATATCGAAGAACACATTGCTTGTTTGAGAAAACTCTTCAATCACTTGCGAAAATATAAGCTGTAGTTGAACCCTAACAAGTGTGTATTTGGTGTGTCATCAGGCAAGCTGTTGGGATACATCATTAGCCAAAGGGGAATCAAGGTAGATCCAAACAAGGCTAAAGCCATCATCGAGATGCCTCCTCCTACAACAGAAAAAGAAGTCCAAGGGTTGCTAGGGCGGTTGCAGTATATCAGTCGGATCATTGCCCAGTTGACACCAATTTGTGAACCAATCCTCAAGCTCTTAAGGAAGAACATGCAGATCCGTTGGAATGCAGAGTGCCAGGAGGCGTTTGACAAGACCAAGAAGCTCTTGGTAAGACCACCAGTCTTAGTTCCTCCGACACTATGGCGTCCTCTATTGCTCTACTTGTCAGTAACACAACATTCAATGGGTGTAGTTTTGGGTCAGCATGATGAAACAGGTCGTAGGGAGAGGGCCATTTATTATTTGAGTAAAAAGTTCAACGATTGTGAAGTTAAGTATACCGCAATCGAGAAAGTTTGCTTGTCCCTCATCTGGGCCACACAGTGCTTAAGGCACTATATGATGCCATATCCAGTTCTATTACTGTGCCAACATGATCCCATGAAATACCTATTTCAGAAGCCCGCACTGGTGGGTAGATGTGTCAAATGGCAAGTGCTCTTATCTCAGTTTGATAACACTTTTGTCACTCAAAAATCGATGAAGGGACAAGCCGTGGCAGATCACTTAGCAGATTTACTCTTGCCAGAGTACCAACCCTTGCAGATTCAGTTCCCTGATGAGGATATATTGTTTGCCATGGAAGAGGAAGAGTCAGTAGACCCTCGAGATAAAGACTAGTGGCAGCTTTACTTTGATGGCGCAGTTAATAGGAGAGGCATGGGCATCGATGCAGTGTTGGAGACCCCGCAGGGACAGATGATCCCACTTGCTCGAAACTTAACCTTTGTGTGTACTAATAATGTGGCAGAGTACGAGGCATGTATTCTTGGTTTACAAGCTACATTAGAACATGGTGCGCAAAAACTACATGTGCATGGCAATGCCATGTTAGTTATCTCACAAGTTAATGGCAATTGGAGAACCAAGGACCTGAAATTGGTTCCATACCATAACCATCTCTTAAAGTTGATGGCCGAGTTTGAGGAGATACGCATTTCCTTTATGAACAGGGCCAAGAATGCTTACGCAGATGCACAAGCCACTCTTGCATCTTGGTTGTCCATACCAGAGGATGACACAGTGAAAGTGTCGGTAACCTACACAGACCAGCTAACACACTGCATGAGTATAGAAGAAGCAAATTCCATAGTAGAGTTCCCATGATATCATGTCATCAAAGTCTACCTGGAAAACGGAAGTCACCATCCAAATGCATCAGCGGTAGATAGAAAGACCATGGTCCGACTGGCTTCAAAATATGTGTTGGGAGCAGGTCACTTGTATAGGAGGTCTTACAATCAGATGCTTCTACGCTGTCATGATAAAAAGGAGGCTGATACAGTAATGTTGTAAGTGCATGCTGGTGTGACCATGCCAACTCAGGGGGTCCGACGGGGAGTCTCGCCAGAGGAAGGAGATCACAACCATGCCAAGATGGCGAAGGCGCAAGACTAGACAAAACAAAAAGGAAAGGAGTCGCCACCTAGTCTTTTAAGGAAAAGATGAGGAAAACCACAAAAGATTGAATGCATGAGATGCACATGTGAAGGCCGGATGTCTACTAACCAGAGGATGGGTAAGGATTCCTATTACGCACGAGGAAGGTGTTAAGCACCCTCGTACACCCGAGGAAATCGGTCTTTCTAGTCTAAATCACTTGCTGAAGGCTGGATGAATGCTTGATAAGCCTAGATCGTGCTTTGAACATGCTAACATGAATGCCATGACAAGACTGGATGGATGTGCAAGATGGTATGCGAAAACTGCGAAGAAATCTACATGAAATGATGAAATCGCAAAGTATGACACGATAAAGGAAATCAAATGAAATGACAAGGTTTTTGCAAAGAATGGTTCAGAAAATCATACAGGCCTCAGGAGAATCAAAAATGCAAACAACTCTAGTCAGCAGAATCATGAAAAACATTGCGGAAATCAAGATGGGAAAATTGCAAAGAAACCCACATAAAATAGACAAATGATGCCATGTGAAGAAAATCACATAAAATGACAGTGTTTCTGGACAAAATATTCAAAAAAACCACACTGACACCAAAAAGATAGGAAGCAAAGTTGACCTAGGTCCTCGGGATCATGGAATAAGTCCTGAAAATCAAAAGGGAGAGATAATCTGCAAATGGGCCAATGTGGGCCTTCGGCCTATTCGTGTACGCCCTCGAGCGATGAAATCCAAATCAAATCGAAGAATTCCAAAAGATAAGAGTAAAGGAAATCAAATTGAATGTCGGATGATGGACTTCGAAAACAAAATGAAGGAAAATCCACAAAAGCAAGGCATGAAATGCAGGCTCACTTAAAAGGAGGGACCGATGCGCAAATGTGTTGAAAACTATATGAAATGGATGAATAAGTGCCTAAATGTGTAAAAAGTACTAAGGGATGACTGGGACAAGGATTAGGTAAGGTTGAGTGCGAAAACTAAAATGCATGTACATGGATTAGAAACACAAGGGCAATTTGGTCATTTTCATGGTTAGATGTGATAAATGCAAATATGGGGATGATGCATGATCTAAGTTATGTCAAAATGTGTATCAAATTTCTAGAAAAAGTTATCTGTGAGAAAAATGTGAAAAGGATAATATCATAAAAACCATGAAATGATGTAAATACAGTAAAGGACAAACATGAGGACTGAAATGCAAAATTCACAAAAGGTTGACACTTTGGATCAAAAATGTATTCATGACTTCTATTCTAACATGCAGATGATGGATCAAATGTGAATGTGGCACTGGAGTGTGTGAAGAATTGCACTTGGGTAATTTCTTGAAAACTTAAGGTCTAAAGTGCAAAATTCACACATAATTGCAAATGGGATCAACATATGAAGTTAAGGGTCAATTCATAGTGAAAAACATGATTTTTAAATGGAATACATGATTAAATGCAAAATGTGAGATGCAATGAGTGAAAAATATCAGAAATATGCATGAAAACATTTAACACCCTAAATGATGGATTTAAAACTAACCTAAGGGTCTAAATGCAAATTTCCTATGCTCAAGGATTGTTAATTAGGAACTCAGGGACTTATGTGCAAAATTTTAGGGTTTGAATGTGATAAAAATTAGGCTTTTATACTAGTTAGTGTAATTATAAGGTTTCCCAAGATGCAAAATACACAAAGAAAACTCATTTATAAAAGTTCCATGGGTTCATAGCAAACTATCAGGACCTAAATGCAAAGAAAATATGAAAACAGGGACCTAGGTGTAATAAAAACATGTATGAATGCATTAAGAATAAAAAAATAAATTATGCAGGGTGTTATATGCAAATCTTACAAGAATAAAATGAAGAAATGAAAGTTACTTAAACTACAGGGGCTTAAAAATAAAAACACAGGAGCTAAATGTAACGATCTAAGGGTCTACATGTAAAAACCCTAAACTAAGGGAACTAATTTAAATCCCCTCTTCTTCGAAGTTCATCGGCGTTCCCATCGCTGGTGAGAGCACCGGCGAGGCCCTAGCGTTGGCACGGCGGCGGGATGTCATGAGTCCAGTGATGGTCCAGGAAGCTGGAGGGAGACACGACAAGGCTCTCCGACGCAACGGACGAGGTTGGGGCGACCTAAGGCACTCCTCCCATTTTTGGCTCCAGTGAGGTGTCCTGTCAGCGATAGGGAAGACGACGGCGAGGTGGCAGCGGCACTCTGGCTGCTGGGATGCAACAGCAAGGTCCCGGGAGGTTTGAGGCGTTCCACCCACCTCTACGTCGGCAGCGATGGCAGCGACAAGTCATCGAAGCGCTACGGTAGTCCAAGTGGCGAGGCAAGGATTCTTCGGGGTTCGCGGGAAGTGCGCGGAGGTTGCAGCAGCGCATGGGGGGCGCTAGTGCTTCATCGACGTCGGTCGACGGTGGCAGGGCAACGGCAACGGCAGGGCTGGTTGTGAACGTCGAAGGGGCTCCTTTGGAGTGAAGGGAGACCACAGAGAAGGAGGAGAGAAGAGGAGGATGGAGGAGAGGCCCATGGGGGCCTCGCCTGAGATCAAGAGGCCTGAGGCCTCATTGACGATGGGGAACCCATCGCCGGAGGGAGGAGCTGACGGCGCAGGAGGCTCCACTCTGCCATGGCCCGATTCAGAGTGCCTAATAGGACCTAAGGGGCATGCTTCTTTCCTATGAGGAGGTTACCTGAGAAGGCGTGTCACTCCCAGTGGCTCGACGAAAGCCCTCTGGACGTAGCTCCAGCGACGGTCGTTGGTGGCTCTAAGCTGCAAAAAAGGGTGGCTAGAGGCTCTAGAAACTAGGGTTGGATGCTCTGGTCTTTGGATACGAGAAGGAGGAGGTTCTTTTTCACGCTGGAAGAGGCTACAAGACTCATCTTCAAGGCTGTCGGTGGTGGAGTTTTAAACTCCAGCAAAGCTCCCCCATGTCGTCGATCCTCCTCGTAAGGCCTGGCCGCCGTTGGATTGGGAGCACGACAGAGGGGAAGGTCCGGAGATCTCGCGGGAGGAGGATGCACACTGGAGATTCTGAGATTGACTACCGCAATTGTCGGGATTGGTTGCCAGAAATCTCATCGGAGATCATGGGCTCACTAGAATTATTTTTGACTTTTCCTAAGTTTTCTGGTTTATGGATTGAATGGGTTATTGGGCTACAAATGGGCTTAGGGTTTGGTTTTTTTTTTTCTCTTTTGTTTATTTGTTTTAAGGTTTTGTTTTTAAGATTTTTAATTGGATTTTGGGTTTTAGGTTTAGGCTTTTATTTATGTTTTATGATTTCAATTAAATTCATGGTTAAGGTTTAATTAATTGGTTTTAAATTAGGTTTTAATTAATTTAGGTTTTTATTTTATTTTTGTTTTGGAATTTTTATGGATTTTAGGGCTTTGCTTTTAGGTTTTTAATTTGGGGTTTTGTGATTTTAATTTAATTTCTGATTTTGTAATTTAGGGTTTAATTAGTTGGTTTTAAATTAGGGTTTTTATTATTTTAGGTTTTTGTTTTATCTATTTTAATTTTAGGGTTTTGCTTTTTAATTAGGATTTTGGGGTTTTAATTTAGGATTTTTGGATTAAGGTTTTGGATTTAATTTATTAGGGTTTTGAGTTTAATTAGGGTCTTTGTGTTTTAATTAGGGTCTTTGTGTTTTAATTAGGGCTTTGTATTTTAATTTAGGGTTTTTTGGATTTTAAATTAGGGTTTATGGTTTAATTAGGGTTTTGAATTTTAATTTTGGGTTTTTGGATTTTAATGAGGGTTTATGGTTGATTAATTAAATTTTAAGTGGATTTTATTTCATTTGGACTTGAATTAGGGTTTTTTTTTATTAATTGGATTTTAAGTGGATTTTATTTAATTTGGACTTGAATTAGGGTTTTTGTTTGATTGATTGGATTTTAAGTGGATTTTATTTAATTTGGACTTGAATTAGCGTTTTTGTTTCATTAATTGGATTTTAAGTGTTTTAAATTTGATTTTGACTTGAATTAGGGTTTTTGTTTGATTAATTGGATTTTAAGTAGATTTTATTTGATTTTGACTTAAATTAGAGTTTTTGTTTGATTAATTGGATTTTAAGTAGATTTTATTTGACTTTGACTTGAATTAGGGTTTTGTTTCATTAATTTGATTTTAAGTGTTTTAAATGTGTTTTGTTTGGTTTTAATTTTAATTAAGTCAGAGTGGACTAGTGTGGGCCTGAATGGGCTTGTGTGGGCTTAAGAGGGCTAGGATTTTTGATGGTCGCAACTAGAGCATCTTCTAGAGGAGCCTACTGCCAAGTGACTTCAAAATCGAGATATCTACAGCTGGGACATGCGGGCCTCACATGAATGGAGTATTATTGGCCAAGAAAATAATGTTACAAGGTTACTTTTGGTCAACCATGGAAACGAACTGCTGTCAGTTTGTACGAAGATGTCATAACTATCATGTCCATGGCAACTTCATTCATGCACCACCGCAGCAGCTCCACAGTATGTCGTCACCCTGGCCTTTCTTAACATGGGGAATAGACATCATCGGAGCTATCCACCCAGCAGCTTCCAATGGACTAGGGGTGTAAACGGAGCGAATACGAAGTGAATCTATCAATATTCGAATTCGAATTCGAATTTGAAAATTTTCATCTACATCCGAATTCGTATCTGTATCCGAACACATGTTAAATTTAATATTTGTATCCGAATTTATCGAATACATTAGAATTCAAATATTATCCGAATTCGACCAAAAAACCTAAATACGAATATATTCGTATCCAAAAAATCCAAAATATAAATATTATAAACTTATAAATAATAAACCTAAAACCATCACTTGTCGATTAAAGGGAAGCATGTAGTACTAGATAAAAATATAATGATAGCATAATACAAACACAATTCAATCTTTTACTAAAATTAACAACTTATACTTAAAGAATGGTATAATCCAAATAAAGGTACTACTTAAAGAACATGTCCCAAAACCAAAAACGATCTACAGCATTTTAACAGTGAGCCATGATGAAGATGACAATTGAGATGGCAGTAATGATCAATGGTCCCGGAAGAACCATTAGGAGCCACTGTTGGAGGTCAATGGTTCTCATATCTCTGGTGACCAGGAAGAACAGGTCTAAGCCATTGTTGGAGGTCATATCCCTCTTGCCACTGCCAACAAACTAGGAGTAGAACACATAGAGAAGGTCTTGGAAGGAAGAGCTTGCAGATTGGGTAGGCCATAGAAATAGACCAGTACAGAGCCTTGAAGGATAATGGAGAAGACTTCGCAAAGAATGGCTTTGAAGGCCTACTTGACATCTCAGAAAGACTGCATGTGGTCCACAGGGTTGGTCATCCCATGATCCCATCGTACAGATCCAAGTGGGGCATCTTGAAACCCTTGGGCAAGGCTCAGCACAGATGGTCTCAAAAAAGAAAGAGTGCTCGATCCCATTGATCGCACTAGCGATGCTACTCATGCCCTTTTACATTTGTGTGATTCTGTCCTCCATATGGCCCATCCATTCCTCCACAGCCTGAACGAAGGTGCTAACAGGAAAGAAGGTAAGTAAGTTAATATTTTTTAGCAGAAAAATAAAACATTTCTTGGAAAGTAAGTTAATCTTAGTAAGATAAAGTGTAAACAGAATTGCATACATGGTCATCGTCATGTGGGGCCGTGGCTGTGGGCTGTCGAGGAGGGCAAGGAGGCTAAGGCCTGATGCCGAATGAGTGGTCTTGTGGGGTGCAGAGGAAGGGGGGGGGGGGTGTTGTTGGGGGGTGTGTGTGGAGGGAGGAGGCTATCGCCTGTGGGGTGCGAAGGGAGAATGCTGCGGGGGAGGAGGCTGTCACTTGTGGGGTGCAGAGGGAGGTGGTTGTGGGGGAGGAGGCTGCGGGGAAGGAGGTTGTTGCCTATGGAGTGCGGAGGGAGGAGGCTATCGCCTATGGGGTGCAGAGGGAGGAGGCTGCAGCTTGCGAGGGGGTGTGTGTGCGGGTTAAACGTTAGGTTTAGGGTTTTAGTTGTTGAGATTTTATATACATGTAAATTTTGCAAATATTATATTTAAATTTGTATTTATTAATTGTTAGATACTTATATCATAAGTTTTACATATAAATATATTAATTAATTTTAAAAAAATAAATATATTAAATTTTCGAATTCAAATATTTTCGAATCGAATGTACCAACATCCGTATTCGATCCTATTTTTTTCGAATCTTTTTTTTCGAATTCGAATTCGGCTTGTCAAATATTTTTTTGGATAAAGATTCAAGATTTCGAATATAGATTCGAAACGAATTTTCAGATTTCTGACACCCCTACAATGGACATCAGTACATCCTAGTAGCAATTGATTATTTTACAAAATTGATGGAGGCAACTTCTTACAAGACAATGACTGCCTCTATGACTGAAAAGTTCATTAGGAACAACATCATTACCTGGTACGAGGTCCGGCATTCAATCATTTCCGATAATTGGACAAATTTCACAGCCAAAATGGTTGAAGATTTCCTGCAACAGTTCCATATCAGGCATCACAGGTCCTTCCCATACCGTCCTCAAATGAACGGGGCTGTGGAATCCGCCAATAAGAATCTAACCAAGATTCTTAAAAAGATGGCGGAAACATATAAGGACTGGCATGACAGGCTCTCGTACGCTCTGTGGGCAAATAGAACATCAGTCTGGACTTCAACTGAAGCAACTCCATATTCTTTGGTGTGTGGTATGGAAGTAGTCCTACCAATAGAAGTGGAAATACCAACGCTCAGAGTCCTGAAAGAAGCAGAGCTAGAGGAGGCGGAGTGGATTAAGGACCGCCTTGTTGAACTGAACTTGATAGATGAGTATCAGTTGCAAGCTATGCATCATGTGTAATGCTATCAGAAACGCATGGCCAAAGCTTATTAGAAGAAGGTCCGACCAAGAAGTTTTTTGCCAGGGGACCTGGTCTTGCGAGCAATACATCTCCCTGATAGTCATGGTAAGTTCAAGCCTAACTGGCGTGGACCATTCGTGGTCAAGCAAGTCTACTCTGGAGGAGCTGTCATCCCTGAGGACATGGATTGCATCGAACAGTCAGAGCCAGTTAATTCATGCTACCTGAAAAAGTACTATCAATGATCATAAACAGTGTATCCTCACTCTGCGACACTAACACTTTCCTCCATGCATGCAGAAATTCGTGTTCTTCTACATCCATGTAGCCTTGCATCACAACACATACTAACCCCCATTCAGTATATGCATATATAGGTCGATGTTTGTTTTCATCATCACATGCATGGATCTTAGCCTGGTGATGATAAGCGGAATAAGCCTGCTAATGTTGGGAATACGTAGCATCTCCTCAGGTAGATACTATTCAGGTAGCCTAGGGAGTGAGGGAGCCACCTTCATTGTGAACTAGGTCAAATATCCAAGCCGCTCAAGGACTCTACACCTCCCAGAGGGAGATAAAATGTTAGGGGTGAGAATGAGAGTGTGAGAAATAAAACAAAAATATATATCTGTGAAAGGGCATAAAAGAATTAGAAAACAGAAGTCGTAGATAGAAGTCAGCCTTAAAAGAGAAAGGTGTGACGGGTAACACTGTTCCTCCAATTTATCTTGGAGCGGAGTCGGAGTGAATACCTAGAAAACATGTTCCAAAAAGGGCCTAGCCAACCATTTAAACAATAGCAACTCCCCACCATAGACCAGGTACCTATTACCTCCAAGTCAGGGATAGGGTGAACCCACATGCCTATGAGGGTGAAAGAATAAAGAATGAATAAAATAAAAAAGCAGGGGTATGGTCCAGTGAGGTTTGAAACGGAGCCCAAGACATGATATCACATTTCCAAAGAGCCACCCAAAAAACTAGGGGCTTGGATAGAGTCTCGTGAGATTCGGAGTTACCATTTCCTTATATATGTGGCAATTAGCATCCCAATGCTGAGGGCGCCAATAAGATCCCAAAAATCTTTCAGCATGCATGCATTTCTTTCCACGAATATCATCTTAAAAGTGTCACAGAGTATTATCTGGTTCTCTTAGCTAGGGTATGATAACAACTTTCAGTCTAAGAGAATAAGGAGGACATCGCCTAAACCAGGGACATGCAAGCTGCTCTTGTTGGTTAGGGCCATTTATGTCAAACCAAGGGCATGTCAGCTGTCCTACGGTTAGACACACACTGAGCCAGTACTCGACCAAGGGTATGCAAGTTGCTTTGATTGGTTAAGAGTCATCCATGACAAACCAGGGGCATGTCAGCTGTCCTGGGGTTATACACACTAGGCCAATGCTCGACTAGGGGCATGTCGGCTGCTCTACGGGTTGAGGATCCCAATAATCTACCGGGAGGCACTCAATTACCTCATTTGACTTCTTAAGTTCCTTATGAGGGCTAAGTCATCAAACAATTGCAATCCCTCGGGTTTGATGGCTATATCTCGTTACTTGGGTCCCTGGTCAAAATCGGTTGGCTTTCCCTCAAGGTTGTGCACAAGATTTAGTCTGTTCATCAACTCTTTGTTCAATCAGTGGTAGTTTTCAGCTTTGGGCCAGTTTCTCTGATTCCTTCAATAACATTGCGTACATCTTTCATTTGTTTGCTTTAGACTTACATGGTGTTGTTGAATGGAACAAAGTTGAAACCTGTTTCTAAACCAATGTTTTGAGCATGTTCTGCAGGAAATCATTTGCCCTTTCTAGGAAGGCTTGAGTCAAGGAAAGCTGAAACGCCTTACAGATCATGATGGTTTTACCCACACACTGTTCAGATGTTCTCTAAACATAGATCAGGCTGTTAACAGAAAGCGATCGCGACAAGCTACGGACTTGGGGGATCTCCACAAAGCTTCTGGATATCGCGAAGGTGGAGGTTTCCCGATACTTCCTGTGTGCAGCTGCCCAGTTCTGGAAGCCAGCTCATCATGTATTTGGCTTTGGGAGAATCAAATTGACCCCAACCTTGGAGGAGGTCCACAAAATATGTTGTTTACAGAGGTTCTTGGGACCCATCGTGTTTATGCGACACGACGGATATTCTTCATTCTTGAGTAAGCTAACTGGCCTATCAACCAGTGATTGTGGTCGTCAGCTTATTTGTTCAGATGGACATTCTCCCATGCTATAGCTGGCTTACTTTGACATGGTAGTCGAAATGCGCACCTCCCTGGGTGACGAGCTATGGTTGAAGGGCTTTGTTATCCGCTTCTTAAGGGAGTTGATTTTCAGCCATGGTCGGATAGTCGTAAACATCGAGGTCGCCGAGATTGCCCTGGTGATGGTTACCCGTCAAGTAGACCTGGCCCTAGTCATCTTGGTAGAAACGTACTGGGCTCTGGACCGATCGCTGTGACGCTGCTGGCATTTTTATGGCTGTGGAGCTTTTATACAGGTGTGGTTGGCTGCGCGTCTGGGTGTTGAAGTCATACACCCGCAACGGTCGGCCTTCGACTCCTACTGTCAAAGCAGCCATGCGCGCACGCTCACCTCAGTTCGGAAGGAGTACGAGTAGTTAGAAAGCTTGACAAAACAGAAAGTCATCTAGCGCATTATTCCTTTGACCACTCGTAACTTTGAGGCCTTCTTCAACACAGTCGACATGCAGCTTATCATCCTATCGGGGTTGACTGGTGGAGTTGAATATCACCCAGTCCGTGTGATGCGGCAGTTCGGTTATCAGCAAGATTCCTTTGTTAGGGGCAAATGCCAGCACGGTTCCAAGAATACTCTTTGAGCTCTCACACTATGACAAAAGAGTTATCTCGCCTGCTCAATGGCTCCATACGATCAAGGGATCTTATAGTCATAGAGGGGAAAGGTTGCACAGCAGATTACGAAACCAAAGTTGAAGAAGCCTGGCCAATCTACAGCACTGCTCCCAGCCATATGCTTTTCACCAAAGCTACAGGCTCAAAGTGATCCAGAGATGACACAAATTCTTGACATTAGCGTTGTGTTTCGGGATGACTACAAGTTGAGATACATGTAATCGCTTCTTTTACTGTTGTAATAAAATTTGTCAAAACACTCTTGGCCAGTTTGTTTGATTACTTATGATTGATGCGGAATAGAAATCGCCATCGCGACAACATGTGCTTAATAGGTTCAGGTTGCCACATTCTTCTGCCTGTCGACTTGGCACTGGGAACCACTCAGATAATAGTTGAGAATTTTGTTTTATTGCCTACGCCTGGACAAATGAAGTCTTCACAAACTTTTGTACCAAGTATGACGAAGTCTAGCCTGCTCTGTTAGATTTGCCCTACTCGAGCAAATCTTGTTTCCATCTAAACCTCAGATGAGATTTAAGTATTCTTGTCTCGGATTTGTTCCAAAAGGATCAATCTTGAGAACGTCTGCTCTGCTAGACTTTCTCTAGTTGAACAAGTCTCACTTCCATCTTCTAGATCTCATGCTAAGGATAGAGCTTGTCTCGCTTGGTAAGTTTTTTCCTTCAGCTGACATGTCTAATATCCTGATATCCTAAACTATCACTTAGGCTGATATCCTAAACTATCACTTAGGCTGATATTCTAAACTATCACTCAAGCTGACATTCTAAACTATCACTCAGGCTGACATCCTAAACTATCACTCAGGCTGACATCCTAAACTATCACTCAGGTTGATATCCCAAACTATCATTCAGGCTCATATCCTAAACTATCACTTAGGCTAATATTGCCATATTTCCTTTCGTGAGTAGGTCTAAAGCCTACCATGCCCCATTCGATCCTTATTCAAAGAGTTTGGTATCAATGGTTCCCTTTTTTTTGTCGTGCTCCAGATGGATTACACCAACTTCCTTTTGTGGGCTGGTATCTCGAACTACCCAGGCAACACATGTGATGCCTGATGGATTCTCCACTCTCCTTGTTCTTTCCCTCCTTTTGGGCTGGTAGCCTGAACGACTCGGATGACCTCCGTGACCAGTCACTTTTCGGTCGGAAAGCACCGTGAGTCTTGTCTGGTGTTTTTTCTCAACAAGTGTGATAACCAGTCATGTCTTTTAGGAGCTGATTGGTCGTCAACTAGTCGGCATTTGTCATTAGTATTGGTTTCTCTGATGTTGGCTTTGACTGTGGCGTTCAGGGAGACAGGACAAGACTTCTGGTTATTTCGCTGACTAGTAGCTGGTTGCCATAGCTAACTCTTTCTTGCAGCTTCGGGCATCTTCGTAAACTCCGAGCAGCGATATCCTCCTCCTGATCACTTTTCCTTATAACAAGGGGTGGGGTGTCTTCATCAACCCAGAGCATCGATCTCTGTTCCATTCGTCCTCCAACCTCGCTCAAAGAGGGGCATCTGTAGACACCCCATATGCTTGCAGTGGGACCATAAACTCTAAAACTAACCTAAATCAAATTTAAAATTAAAAAAAAACTAAATAAAACCCTAAAATTAGCTTTAAACCCTAATCCAAACCCTAAATCCTAGGTTAAACCCTAATCCAAACCCAAAACTGTAGGTTAAACCCTAAACCAAATTCAAAACATAATCCAAACCCTAAACCCTAGGTTAAACCCTAATCCAAACCCTAAACGCTAGGTTAAACCCTAATCCAAACCACAGACCCTAAAAAACCCTAAACCCTAGGTCAAACCCTAAGTCAAACCCTAAACCATAAGTCAAATCCCAAACCCTAATGTCAAGCCCTAACAACCTAACTAACTTCCACTCCCTCATAACTACTCTAACAAACTCATGTAACAAACTAAACTCTCTAACTAACTCCCACTCCAACATAACAACCTCTAACCACCTATAACAACCTCTAACTACTTAAACAAACTCTAACAACTTCCTACTTAATCTAACAAACTCTAACAAATTCCCACTTAATCTAACAAACTCTAACAACGTCCCACTTAATCCAACAGCCTCTTACTAATCACAACAACCCATAACCACCATGGCAAGTGAGAAAGGGTTGTTGGAAAATTTGAGAGGAGAGCCTCCCAAACTTTTTTCCTTCCAACCAAAGCAACCAAAGTGATCCAGGAGCAAAGAAGAAGCTCGTGGAGGAGAAAATATGAGTTTCTTGCCATCTCCGGCGAGCTCCGATAGCCAAGGTCACTGCTAGTCCAGGTACACCCTCCATAGACCTCAATTTCCTTCCATAATGGTTTCCTAGGTCTTCCCTGGCTGGAATCGTGTTTTCAAGCCTCACCGGAGCCATTCTCTGACGACAAAGGTGGGGGCACGAATCCAGTGGTCGATTCGTGGCCCAAGGTGCTCGATCTTCTTCCCCTGGACCTCCTCTTGCGTCTCCACCCGTTGAAACTCCGCTTTAGTCGCTGTGGAAGGCACCAATAGAAGATCGTCGGAGTCGTGCATCGTCACCGTCGTTGAGGAGGACGATTGGTAACGGGGCGCGATTAGGAGCCTCCAGCTCCACCGCACCTCTCCAAGCCTCCAAAAACATTCCGTGACACGCCCCCATCATTCCAGAGACATCAAAGCCAAGCCTCGCACCTTGAATCACCTCCACAGTCAAGCTCACCGGAGTTGGATAGGGTTGACGGCGAGCGAGGTCTGGGGAACAAGGAGCGGTGTTATTGTTGCTTCTGGAAGAGGGGAAATGTTCCACTCGTCGCCTCCAAGCTTCCAGCAACCTTGAACCGCCGCGCCAGGGCTCTGGAGCCACCTCTTTCCTTGGAGTCATCACTAGAGTCACGTCGACGACAAAGGAGGTGGGAGGCTAACTTCAGTCGTCAAGGCCAAGATCCAAACCATTGGATCTTCTCCCCTCTTTCTCCTCTTGCTCCCAGTGGAGCCTGATGCATGATCAGGCTTCGGGATGCCTCGAAAGGGCATCCCCGGCGGTCATCGACGGCGGTGTTCCATCGTCGGCAGCTGCCGATTCTTTTTCTTTTAAAAAAAATTAAAAATAAGTTTCCTTTGAATAAACTTCTGTTCTTTTCTTTTCTTTACATTTAGGTCATTATTCTTACTTTTAGGTCCTTGCATATATTTTTAAATCATTTAAATAATATTTGTCTTGAAATATTGCAGAGGAACCCCTGTAAATTCTTGCAAATGTTTTCCAGGCTTAAAAGTTTGACAAAAACCCCTGATTTACTTTTCTTACATTTTAAATCCAGCATTTTTACATTTGAAACCCTGAGCATTGTTAAAATTGTTCTGAATGCATGTTTCCCTGTCAAAATTTCAAATTAAACCCTAAGAATTCAAATATTTGCTCAAATGTGACCTGAATTGCATTTTAGCCCCTGAATTTTACTGATTTCTCACTGAATGCATGTTTTCTAGGGTAAATTTGCATGTCAGTCCTTGAAACTTTCTGTTTTCAAACATGAACTCTTTTTCTTGCACATTTAACCCTGAATTTCTATAGAATTGCATGAAATACATGTTTTAATGGCAAAATTGCATATTGGCCCCTAAGAATCTTTAATTTGACCAAAAATGCACAGCTTTGCACATTTGACCCCATATTTGTTTACAATTACATAAAATGTGTTTTTCTTTGTATGTTTGATGATTTAGCTTCAGAATTTCAGTTTTCATTCAAAATTTGGGATTTTTTGCACAAAAGCCCCTAGAATTTACAATTTTACACTCTCACATGCATTTTGTACATTTTGTTGCTATGTTTCATGCATCTTTTCCCGTGCCTTCTTCCCTACATTGTGCACGCATTTCTAACTTATTTCAAACATGTTTTTCCCATTGTTTCCCATATTTCTTCTGACTTTCACATTTTTTTGATTTGATTTGGCTTTCCATCTCCCAAGGGCGTACATTAACAGGCTTAACAATGCCGACATTGTCCTACTCTAATTTGATTTTCTCGGATTTATTCGAGTTTCCACTGATTTACGTGACGCTTTCCGAGAGTTTCTCGATTTTCATGATTTTTCTCATTGCTAGAGGGCGTACATTAATAGGCTTAACAATGCCGGCATTGTCCCGAATGAGGATTATTTTCCCCAATTTGATTTTCTCAGATTTCTTCGAGTTTCTATTGATTTGCGTGACACTTTCCGAGAGTCTCACAATTTCCTTCATCGCCCACGGGCGTACATTAAAACAGCATTCTCAATGCCTACATTTGTCCCTTGGATTATCTTTTTTCCTTTTATTCATTTATTCTCTTTGATTTGGCATGTTTTCGCAGTCATCTTTAGCATGTGCACTCAGAATAGGTAAGCATACACACAATAGGCCATTCACAAGCAAGATACCTAGAAAGACCAAGTTCTTCGGGCGCATGCAGGGTGCCTAACCCCTTCCTCATGCGTAACAAGAATCCATACCCTTTCTCTGGCCCGCATTGATTTGTGCACTACAATCCATTGGGCACGGAGCATGCATATGTTTTCTTCGCCTTAATTTCTTTTTGGTTTTCCTCTGTGATTGGTTTTCCTCGTCTTTCCATTAAAAGACTAGATGGCAACTCCTTTCCTTATCCTTTTCTTATCTTTCTTTGGTGTTTCTGAGTCTAGTCTTCTTCTCCGAACTCACCATCTTCACCGTGATCGTATCGGGACTCCTTGTGTGCTTCCACACACCGTAGGAGAGCCATGTAGGGTTCCACCGACATGGTCACAGTGAGTCTAGGTGGTACAATCATACTTGGCCCCACTTGAGTAGTGGGGTCAGAAAAAAAGAAGATCCTGAGTTAGGCTCAGGAGAAAATGCGGGCAAAAGCACTCACATCAGTCATTCGAAGGACAGCAGCCCACTTGTCGCACACATTGTACAAAATAAAAGCAATTATCCACATAATAAGGCTGTGAAAGAAGTGAAACAGCTAGGTACATCTGCATGTTCAGAAATGGTAGAATCTGAGATCATCAGAGGTGCATACAAGAAGACTAGAGTCACAGTAACCATTCTAAAGCATCACAGTAACTTATCGCATATGGAGAGAAGGATGATGCAGAAATAGAAGGAGAAAGTCATAACGCACCAAGTGTCCAGCCTAATGACGATGATCTAGAAGTCCCGAACTTGCATGTAGAAGAGGAAACTGAGTCTGTAAACATTGGCACCACTGAAGATGTCATGGAAGTGCGAATTAGCGCCAGACTCACAACACAAACCTAGGCAAGACTTGTTGAGCTTCTCAGAGAATACACAAATATCTTCGCCTGGAGCTATGATGACATGGTTAGGCTAGACGTTGAAGTAGTGGTGCACACATTACCGCTTATGCCTAACGTCAAGTCAGTCAAGCAGAAATTGCGTAGATGTCGACCGTAATGGCTGTTGAAATTAAAAGAGGAAATAATGAAGCAGCACATTGTCAGTTTTCTAAAAGTCATCCTCTACCCAGAGTGGTTAGCAAATGTAGTTCCGGTGCCCAAGAAAGATGGTCGAGTTTGAATGTACATCGACTACAGAGACTTAAACAAAGCAAACCCAAAGGATGATTTTCCACTCCCGCACATTGATGCATTGGTGGATAATACTGCAGGACACAAAATGTTGTCATTCATGGATGGATTCTCAGGTTATAATCAAATAAAAATGGTGGAGGATATGGAGAAAACATCCTTTATCACCCCATGGGGAGTATTCTATTACAAAGTTATGCCATTTGGGCTCAAGAATGCAGAGGCCACATATCAAAGGGCGATGACAACATTGTTCCACAATCTCATGCACGAGGACATCAAGGTCTATGTGGATGATATGATAGCCAAGTCAAAGGAGCATGAAGAACACAATGCTTGTTTAATGAAGTTGTTCAACCGCTTGCGAAAATATAAGCTGCGGCTTAACCATAACAAGTGTGTATTTGGTGTGACATCAAGCAAGCTATTAGGATACATCATCAGCCAAAAAGGAATTGAGGTAGATCCGAACAAGGCTAAAGCCATCATCGAGATGCCTCCTCCTACAACAGAAAAAGAAGTCTGAGGGTTGCTGGGGCGGTTGCAGTATATCAACTGGTTCATTGCCCAATTGACACCAATTTGCGAGCCGATCTTCAAGCTCTGGAGGAAGAACGCACAGATCCGCTAGAGTGAAGAGTGCCAAAAAGCTTTTGACAAAATCAAGATGCTCTTGGTAATGCCACCAGTCTTAGTTCCTCCGACACCAGGGCGTCCCCTATTGTGCTATTTGTCAGTAACACAACATTCAATGGGCGCAGTCTTGGGTCAACATGATGAAACAGGCCACAAGGAAAGGGCCATTTATTATTTGAGTAAAAAGTTCAATGATTGTGAGGTTAAGTACACCACAATCGAAAAAGTTTGCTTATCCCTTGTCTAGGCCACACAACGCCTGAGACATTACATGATGGCATATTCAGTTCTATTAATGCTGTGCCAACATGATCTTATGAAATACCTGTTCCAGAAGCCCGCACTGGTGGTTAGATGCGTCAAGTGGCAAGTGCTCTTATCTCAGTTTGATATCACTTTTGTCACTCAAAAATCTATGAAGGGCTGGTCGTGGCTGATCATTTAGCAGATTTACCTTTGCTAGAGTATCAACCCCTGCAGACTCAGTTCCCTAATGAGGATATACTGTTTGCCATGGAAGAGAATGAGTCATAAGACCCTCGTGACAAAGAGTTGTGGCATCTCTACTTTGATGGCGCAGTTAATAGAAGAGGCATGGGCATTGGTGCAGTACTGGAGGCCCCGCAACGTCAAATGATCCCACTTGCTCAAAAGTTAACCTTTGTGTGCACCAATAATGTGGCAGAGTACGAGGCATGTATTCTTGGCTTGCAAGCTGAATTAGAACATGGTGTGCGAAAACTGCATGTGCACGACGATGCCATGCTGGTCATCTCACAGGTTAATGGTAAGTGGAGAACGAAGGACTTGAAACTTGTGCCATACCATAACCGTCTTCTAAGACTATTGGCTGAGTTTGAGGAAACACGTTTTTTCTTCATGAACAGGGCCAAGAATGCCTACGTAGATGCACTAGCCACTCTCGCATCCTGATTGTCCCTACCAGAGGATGCTACAGTGAAAGTGTCGGGAACCTGCACAGACCAGCCGGCATACTGCATGAGCATAGAAGAAGCAGACTCCACAGCAGAGCTCCCATGGTATCATGCCATTAAAGTCTACTTGGAAATCGAGGTTCACCATCTAGATGCATCAGCGGTAGATAGAAAGACTATGGTCTGACTAGCTTCCAAATATGTGCTTGGAGCAGGTCACTTGTACAGAAGGTCTTACAATCAAATACCTCTACGCTGTCTGGATAAAAAAGAAGGCCGATATAGTAATGCTGCAAGTGCATGTCGAGACATGTGGACCACACATGAATGGGGTGTTACTAGCCAAGAAAAAAATGTTACAATGTTATTTCTTGTCAACCATGGAGAAAAACTACTGTTAGTTTGTGCAAAGATGTCATAATTGTCAAGTCCATGGAAACTTCACTCATGCACCCCCGCAGCAGCTCTACAACATGTCGTCACCCTGGCCTTTTTCAACATGGGAAATAGACGTTATTGGAGCTATCCACCCAACAGCCTCTATTGGACATTAGTACATCCTAGTAGCTATTGATTACTTTACTAAATGGGTGGAGGCAACTTCTTACAGGACAGTGATAGCCTCTGTGACTGAAAAGTTCATTAGGAACAATATCATTACCCGATATAGGGTCCCACATTCAGTTATTTCTGATAACGGGACAAATTTCACAGCCAAAAGGGTCAAGGATTTCCTACAGGAATTCCATATCAGGCATCACAGGTCCGCCCCGTACCGTCCTCAGATGAATGGGGTTGTGGAATCCGTCAATAAGAATCTAATTCCGATTCTTAAAAAGATAGCAGAAACACATAAGGACTGGCATGACAAGATCCCATACGCTTTGTGGACTTACAGAACATCAGCCCGGACTTCAACTAGAGCAACTCCATATTCTCTAGTGTATGGTATGGAAGCAGTCCTACCAATAAAGGTGGAGATACCATCACTCAGAGTCCTGAAAGAAGTAGAGTTGGAAGAGGCAGAGTGGATTGAGGACCGCTTTGTTAGAAATAGTGCATTATTTTGATGATAACTTAAATCATTGCTGGTGCATATTTTCATAAATATTAAAGGATGAAAAGATTATAAGTTCTTAAACTTATATACTCAAAAATATGACTGGAGATATACTTGTGTTTTTCTGTATAAATTCTCAATTGTATGCAAGTGTTTTTCAAAGTAACAGAAACGGCATACC